>WHVE01000116.1:0-245964 GCA_015178995.1 Trichophaea hybrida
TGAATGATGCACTCTGCAGACCCACTGGGAGTTGTCTGGGACTGGCAAATACAGCCTCAGTGCACTTCTCTGTTCTCCTGCATGCCTTGAAGCTGCTCAAGAAGATTTCGGTATTGCAATAGTGTACTCCATAGCCACTTCTGATGTCTCTAAGGGTGCTTGGGGAGATTCCTGTATTGCAATAGTGTACCCTATAGTCACTTCTGTGGCCTCTTGGAATGCTCTGGGAGATTTGCGAAGCACAGCAAAGTCCTCCATGTCCGCTTCTGAGCTCGCTGTGGAGCTCCGGTAGGTTCTAGGATTACTCAGGAGCACCTAGATCCATTTCTTCATTTCCATTTGGAATCATGTTGTGTCACCCATTTTCAGATACACCTGTAGCATTGCATACATCTTTGGTATTCATTCACTGCAGCCTGCTGCTATCAACTAAAACAACATACATCCCACTGCGCCTCAGCAGCACCTCAACATGACTCTGACAAAAGAAACACAACCCCTAAGAAACACAACCCCTGAGACACAGACTCTCACTTGAATACAGCTACCAGGTACTCGGTTTCCTCCCCTGCTGCATCTGGTGCTATCTAACAGGTCAAGTACTCAGCAGAGCTTGCAATTCTTGCATCCAAATAGCTGCCAATGAGCTCACTAATGGCTGTCTGGCCACCAGGACCAATGGAATTCCAGTGACTCCAGCAGCTCTTGTACAAGGCTATGTCACAAGTTACTAGCCATCAATTAATGAATCGAGGGGGCACACCGACAGCTGACTATTTCCCTGCCCAAGTCCTGAGTGGGTTCACTATTTGTTCCTTTCATACAGTCTCTCAAGGCGCAGTTGAGTATAGTGGCAGCTAAGCAAATCAATTGGGAAGTCACTTGCTTGTCCCAAAATGTGTTGCAATGTTGTTTTCTGCCAACGTAGGAGTTGAAAGTGAAGCAGTGAGCAAAGATCAGCGTGGCAGACTCGCATCTTGCAAACCCCTGGACTTTCTTCATACTGTTTGGGAGATCTTCACTTTACCCATCCAAGAGTCAATATTCAGTAAAGCAGCAACTGGCTGTAGATATGGAAGCTTCTCTTGGATCTTCAACAAGTACAGTGAAGTCACCATATGTCGCACTGCAGCAACTAGTACTCCCCGCATACCATTTATTTTCCCCCACAACTATATTGCATTGATAATTAGTATTATCAAACATTGGAATTCACAGAATACTTCGGAAACTCAAAATATCATGTGTCAGGGCATTCATGTTCTCACTGGGTCCACCAGGGTGCTCCCACACTTGTTGCAGGCTGTTGAGTGTGTCAACAGTTCTCTATTGGATGGTCATGGCATCAAGGGCTTCATTCCATGCCATATTGCAAATGTCCAATTTGTCCTCTTGAGTAGCCAGCCAGGGGTTTTCAGTATACAGCACTCATTTCAAGAAGTCCTTGCCTAAATCGAAAGCTGCTTTGTTGCACAGTGGCACCTTGCCATTCTTGTTACTCTGCATTCCCAGCACACTCTCAATAGGTGGTGGGGCAGCTGAGGAATCGCAACTGCTTGCAGGCCACTGTCTGGCATGGTTCACTGGAAGTAGGAATGTCGTATCTTGGCTAGAAGATTGGGGAGGAGCGCCTTGAGGTGATTGTGAGCGCATCGGCTACCAAGAACGGTGTCTATTGGTGCTCCCAAGGTTGGATTGGAATTTGTTTCTTTGGAGTTGGTCAGTCACCTAGACTGTATCTGAGCAAGCCCTTTTCGGATGATTTGAGTGTGGATTGCGACTGCCTCTATTCTGTTCCTGAGTTGACAGTGGCTCATCATCATCATAGTCCGAACCAGTGGTGGGATGATGGTCATGCGCTTGGTGTTCATCATCATCTTCTTCGACATCGTTCAGTTCATTCCGGTGGCCCTGAAGGCTAGCTTGATATCAATCCGGGATTCATCTGGGCTTACATATCGGGGAACATGTAGAGAACCATTTTGACTGGCCATATTGCTCTTGACAAGTTGTAAGGTTAGGACGTTGCGAGGCCATAAGTGATGAGACGATATATTCATGTGATTTGAGACGAAGAGGTCTGAATTCAGTTCTGGTACACCAGTAGAGCCTCTTATTTCTAATTGAAATCTGAAGGTAACATAGTGGTTTGCATCGAACAGAACAACCTGTTCATTCCCACTGAAGTGAAAGAGTACCTGAGCTGCTAATCTGTACACTGAGTTCAGGGATCTGTTGGTGAGTTGAATAGGTATTCGGGCTTCAGGACTGCTAACCATTGTAAGGTGGCTGGATTCACACCCACATGTGGTTGAGATAGATGCAAGCCCATACTCCGCATCAGAGTTTTCAGGAGTGCCTGAGCTGCTGATATCTGCCATATCGCCTGTTATTATAGCCAACCAACCACGCAGATTGGTCTGGAGATAGAAGAGTGACCGATATTTTTACCATTGGGATACCTGTGCTTTGCATTCTGTTTGGGCTTCAACATTGCCCCAGGAAATCTCTGTCTTCAATTGTCCTCAAATGTGTCTAATGACATGCCATAACTCTTGCTGCACTCGAACAATTGACCCTATGTTTTTGTTTTGGTTGCACGCCAAGCAATGGATTTTGTCATGCTAGGCTGAGTAGCTCAACATGTTTGAGCATGAGCAAGACATTGTTGGCAGGCTCGGTTTGACCAACCAGAGCTCTAATAGGCAAACTGGAATGAATCAGCTAAGTTAGTGGTCGATAGTTCTCTCAATCAATCTGCAGGAAGTGCTGCTTCAGGATTCCACTTCCGCCATGATCTTGCTGGCAAAGTCATATTCCATATTCTGGCACAGCATCGGAATCCACGATGCACTCCTTGGGCTGTTTCCAATATTCAAAATTGCGAATCCGCAGGGATCAAACTTATATAGAACTGTGCCGCAGCTATATGCAATCTCGAGCTGAATGCACACAGTTTCTTCTGTAGTGTGAAATGTGTCTATCCAGATACAGTCAGTTCCCCTGCAGACAAGGTCTGGTGGTGGAAAGCGTTCACTGAATGGTATATGACATTGGGGCTTGTAGTGCAGGTGGAGCTGTGATGATTCGAATGGCAGCAGGTGAGTTAGGCTGTAAGTGTACAGAGATGATAAAAAGAGGCGAGATGGAATGGGGCAAAAGGGACAAAAACATCATGTTGTCTTGGCAGTTGCCAGGGGGATGCTCCAGGGCACACCTAACTCCGATTCAGAAAAATCATGTGACTATCAAATGGTTTGATGTTGAACCTAAGCATCTACTCCCACTTGATCTTTGCATACTCTGGAAGCTTTGAGCTGGAGCTCAGTCTGTCGCAAAAGGTTGGGCGGGCCAAGCGTACATATGAAACATTGCTAGTACCGTTTGGAAGGCTGAAAGCATCAGCAGAGTGTGGTCTCGGTATGTGATAGATGTATTGGGGACAGTGTGGGATATTAGACTTCAATATAATGCTATTTCGAGTACGATCCGAACCACCTTGGCTTTCTATTTCTGGTTTTGGGGAAACCAGGTTCACCTGGTATCTCAACCACTGGGCTGCCTCACCATTGACAACAATTATGAATAATTGATCACAACTGGATTCTGTTTCTCACCTGATATCAAGTGGATATATACCTTAACCCAAAGCCATCGATACTCTAACATCTAGACCTAGTGATATATAAGAGATACTAGAGATACAGAAAATCTACCCCATTGTAATGAAGAAACCGAGTGACTACACCCACCCGAACTCCGCACAACCCCAAAGTATCCTTCCAGATGCACCCCAGCAAATCAAAAAACATTCTAAACAACCCATCAATGAAATCCCAAACCCAAGCACACCTAGAAACACCAGAGCAGCTATTCTGATTGTGACAACATCCCAGCCTGAATGGCAGTTGCCTTATTGCGTGTTTTGAGAGTGTTGTAGACGTTCTGCTGGTTGATCATCGGACAATTCATTAGTCCATACAAAACATATCGCTGAGTAGTACTATTGACTATATGGAGCGCAGTTACTCTATCATCGAAGTCATTTGGACCAGTGTTGGCAAGCCTGGTGTGAGGCTTACACATCTGACCCAGTCGCACAATCCGTCCAACAGTGTGCTGCTGCTTGTTGTGAATCGACGGCTTCTGATGAATCACCGCATGATTGGCAGCCACAACGTTGAGCCCAGTACCCCCAATTTTGGTAGTGATAATGAAGATGGAGCAACAGTGGGAAATCAGGAAATCACTCATATATTCGCTGTGCTGGTTGGGGCAATCTGCGGAGACCATACAAATGACCTGGATTTCATGGTTGAAATGGCGATCAATCCACCTTGCCCGATGGAGAACTTGGCCTGGCAAAGAACAAAACAGTACAGCCTTCTGAGGAAGCGGTGAAACGACAGGACAGCCTGTACTAGGCTGGTCATCCATCTCAGGAACAGTTACCAAACCGCTGATCAACTCAGGTAAGAAAGATTCTTGGACCAATCTGATAATCGGACCTTCAACAAAACTGCTGGCATCCCTCTTGTTCTTCTAACTGCCATCGGCCAAACAATTATCTTCTTGCTCCAACAGAAGCGAAAATCATGCAAGCTGCCAGCGATGAATCCACCTGGCAATCCCATCCTCAGCTTCAAACTTCTGCCTCTTGAGTCGGGTAACAATATCATCAAGCTCTTTCTGTGCATTCTGAGACCACGCCAGTGCAACTGGATGGAAATCATCTGATGGAATGTAAACCTGAGGTCAACCTGAACCCAGCCACGACTCTGTCCATTGGCGGATTGTCCATCGGTATGTGACTTCAGTTATCACAGAGGCAGCTTTCTGCTGAGCATCAGAGGGACTTCCCCAGGTGACAGCGGTTTGAAGGGTGGTGATCCCTGACATTTAAGCCTCAGGACCATGGTCTTCTACTGCTCACTCATTCCCAGACCCATCTGGAATTGTGATCAGCCAATCAGTTGTGTTTCCCCAGTCTTTCAGTGAGTGGTAGGCCGGGTTTGCCGGAACTTATACTTTGAAACCACTTTGGGCTTCTGAGGCAACGGACCAACCCTTAGACGTGGAACCTTTCAAGTGGTGTGCCTCATCAAAGATACCCCATAACCACTGGCAGTTCATAAGCTGGCAAACAGTGTGGTTCACAAATCTTTGCTCCTGTCTTGTGAACGTTTCGTAGGTGATCACGTGAATGTCCCACCATTTCTGAGGATGTTCCACACAGAAGTTGAGGTGTGTGTGAATCAGGTTACCAGTATCATCTGCGCACAGATTGCGCACCGAAAATGAAGTCCCATTTGTGATGGTATTAAGTGCAGCGATGAATGTTCTTTGGACACTTGGGAGTACCACCCAGAGTACCAGATTCCATGGTGGGAGGTCAGTTGTCAGCTTATCATCAAGCAACTAGAGAAGATCATGAGGAAATGAGTTAGGGTGAGTGCAAGGATACAATTGCTTCTGGTCAGCGCTGAAGATTGAGTTGCCTGTTTCCACTGCCTCACACCATCCGCCAAGTGAGAGGTTAAAGAGCACTGGTAGTTGTGTTTCATGGTCATTTTTCACATCATCCGTAATTAACTTCGCATAAAGAGCCACAGCTCAGAGGGCGATCGTCTTTCCAAATCCAATTTGTTCTGCCTGGAGTGCCGAAGGAAGGTCCACATTGAAGATCCATCTCTGTACAAGAAAACAAATTGCCTATATCTGATATGCAAGAAATCTTACTTCTGGAAATTGCTTCAGGGTATACTTTGGCTCTCAAATGGCATCTGTATGTGAATCTCCACATGGCACAGCACCAAGTAATGCAACTGCGTCTTCAAGACACTCATGCTCGAAGGTGTTGTTGGTAGTAGCCATGACAGCATCATCTAAAACTTGCCCTGGTTCGTCAAGTTGAGGCCCAATCAGCTCATTGGTGAATTGTAAATCGCTGTCAAGAACTTCGGTGCTCTTAATGTCCGTCAAGCGGGTGGCAACAGCACATGATGTAGGTGGCACAGGCAAATCGGCAAAGTCATCTAGCTGGGCTGGGGCCCTCCACTTGCTGGGTATATCAGCTGGTGCACTGTGGATTCTGGGAGACTTCCGGTTGGGTGTTTGTGGGGGTGCTCTCTACAAGGAATTCCAGTTAGCCCAGAACTGCATTCATCACTTCAGGTGCTCCTAACTTACTCTCTCTCAATCATTGCATTTCTTGGGCTCTGCCACTAACAGGACGTACTTAGTAAGGTTCTCCACATCTCCATTCTACAGGTTTGCCTCATGGAACAGAGTTGCTGCTTCAGGGGCAACTGCACCGAAGTCCTGGACTTCTCCATTCCATTTTTCCTGGTTCCAAACAGTGCTACGAAACTCCTCCCCAACTGTAATTCCGGCATGTTGGACAGCTGCTTAACCCAACTGGCAGCGATATACAGTCTGGAGAGTGAATGGGCCCTTAGGCTTTGCCTAGCAAGCTATTTCAGAAGTTGGGAATATTCTTCAAATCCTTAAAATGTCCTAAATAGAGACCCAGAAGTGGAATCTATGCACACCCGCACAACACACAACTTGTTTTGGATATTGGCTATCTTAATGTCCAGCTGATTGGAAGGGTATTCATTACTGCTATCCTCTGCCTTGCGCATTCCACAACCTCCTGTCTCTTTCTTTTTGTCACCTGTTACGTTCTGGGTGGCTGTCTCTTGCAGGCAGTTGCAGAGATTTCAGATAAAATGGTGAATCCAGTGGTGTCTGATACTCTCAGAATCATCAAACCGGTCAAGGGGTAGGAACTCCCCATGACTCTGAATAAAGTCTGATATATCTGCTTCCCAAAGTTTGAATCCGGTGCGCCCCTCGATCCGCCTCGTCCTCAACTGCAGTGGTCCCATCACGCAATGAGGGTGCTGAGGAATCAGTCATTATTGCCGGGCATGATTCTCAATCTTGGAGATGTTGCTTCTCCCTGGCATGTCACCTTCCTTGGACCCCTTTTTGACTTGGCCCATCTTAACCATTAGTTGCCCAGTGGTGACTTCAGCTCCAGCAAGAGTGGGTGGCTTTTTCCCATCGCCAGTTCCATTGGGTGGAACAATGTCGTCTGGGGCTGTCTGACCCTGGTATTCATTTAGAGTGATCTGCCGCCGGCGTTGACCGAAGGGGATGTTAGAAGTTGGGGTCCATGGTAACAGTTTAGGTAGTGCTTTGGTCTATCTCTATTGGCCAGGGGTCACACTCCCTTCACTCTCGCTAGTCTCTTCAGAAGTCACAGTTGCTGGTCTAGGCATTGGTGCTCCTGGTAATCCCAGCTGTGCTGGGAGTGGTTGAAGGAAGGTGGGCTGCATCAGAGATGGGGGATGATTTGTGGACCATGAGCCTGGAGCAACTGGTGGTCTTGGTGGTGGGGGAGGAGAATGTGTGGTGTACTGGGGCCCTGCACCTCCAGGTCGAGCAGGAGGGAGCTGTGGGGTGAACCGGGATCCTTCCACTCTAGGTGGACCTGGCCGTAGATGGGGAGGCAGTGGTGTGTGTCGGTCTACGTCAGGTAGTGTAGACATTCATGGGTTTGGGTTCCCCGAAGGTGGTGGTGGTGGTGGTGGTAGTGGTGGTAGTGGTGGAAGATGTGGTGGTGGAGGTGATCAGGGTGGAACCCGTTCGTATGGAACCCAGGATTGTCGGTACTCATTCAACATATGCTGTCCATCAGGGCTGACTATCGGTTGTGCAGTATATGGGGGATAGCTCAGTGGTTACAGTTCATATTGCGGTTCCTCAGTTGGTGGCTGAGGCAGTTGATTATCGGGATGCGCATGCCAGGCAAACCTGTTCCACATCTGAGACCCATCACAGCTGAGCTGGTAGTTTGGGTTGGGTCATTGTGGAGGTGTGTCACCGGAATATTGATACAGGTGTCCTGGGTTGGTCGGAGAGTAGTTGTTGAAGGGGTTGTTCTGTGAGATGATGTATTGAAGTAGTTACGAAGAGGAGGTTAGAAGGTTTGGAGCTTTTTGCTAAAGCACTATAGTACCTGCAGTAGTCGCTGAGAAGCAGGTAGTGTGATGGGTTGCTTTCGTGGGATGCAGGGTGCCTTTATATATACTTGCAATTCTCTCAAGAAAACCCAATGTGTACCGACCACACCTGGACTTCTCCTTCCATACCACCTGGTTTAACCATTGTCTGAGGCATGTTTTCGTTACCCATTGTCTGCTAGGAGTGTTCAAGTTGATCACTTAATGAAAGGTGGGGTATCACCCCTGCAACTTGGTTGCAGTTGTTCAGAGCCCACACAATAAATGCTGCGATTCTGAAGCTATACTGAACACAACATATGAACATCGGCGATTGCCTTGCTTGTTGAAGTTTGATACTTGAAATCAGTCTACTGCCTTTGAAGAGAGGTGCTGACAGGCATCCATCGCTCATATAACAGAGCACGTGACCTGTATGAAACCCCTGTCAGCGGTTGCAAATTCTGGGAATTTATTGAAAATTTATAACACATCCTAACATACAATACTATCTAGAGATAGAAAACACTGATTATCCAACACCTATCAGACTCAGGTGTAATGCTCTTGGAAGGGAGCTGCATGATTGGATGCGATCTGAGCCCTGCTGCCACCTACAGGTGAATTTGAACCTCTGCCTGGAGGTTTTGGTGGGGTGCTCGTGACAAAAATTGTACACTGAGGAGAGGTTAAAGACAGAAACTCAATTACTTTGTGGGGTACAAACAATTTGTTGAGTGAAGTGTCGTATAGTTGTTTGCCTCTTTCATGACTAGTCCTATCAAGCCCATATGTCATATGGCACAGAGCCTGATCCAGCTGAAGGGGTGTGCAACTTGAACCTTTGGAAGTATTCGTTATCTCTGAATTGGTGCTCCTCACCATTCACCATACACTTGTCGCACCACATGTACCATTCCCCATACAATCGTCACACCCCATCTAGCATTCACCATACACTTGTTGCACCATCTACCATTTGCCATAGACTCATCGCACCCCATCTACCATACACCATTGACTTGTCGCGCCACATCCACCGAAGATATTGTAACACCGGTTATCAGTTTGAGTTATCGGACAGATCAGTTCTTAACATTGCGATGCACACCATGTGGAAAGCGGATCTGCATCTGCACAGGTCTTTTTCAACATCATCTACACCATCACCCAAAGGTGTTTGATGACACAGAAGAGGTAATGGCACAACGTGGAACAGAAGCAAATTGAGGATTGAGTATGTAGCAAGATGAGCAAAGCGAGAGGTAAATAACTGCAGGGGAACCTAACAGTACCCAAGGTTTCAGACCAGCCATGTACACCTCCGAGAGCGCTCCCATACCCGAGCCACGAGAGAAACAAGTCGTCACATTTGTTCCAGCGTGGAAAGTCACCCACACAGAAGTGTATAAAGAGGCTGCAGGTGGGCAAGTGGAGGGAGAGGCTACAAGCCTCTACGACAAATACTGGAAACTGAATTGGAATCCATGGCACCTATTTGAATATGCATTTGATGGTCAACAAGCCCCTGATCTGGGTACACAAAGCAATATTTCAGTACACAACAATCTGCAGCGTGGTCTGTACGATTTCGGTACAACTTCGTTCAAGACAGCATCCGAGCTCTGGTAGCTGCTGAGGGGCCTCAACTTTGGATTGGAAGCAGAGCGTTGGCTTCAGGTGGCGGGAAAATATAACAACATATACTGCAGTGACATTTTAAAGTGTATCAAGTTTCTTTTGGCGCATTTACTGTTTGCGGAGCACCTGGATTTTGCTCTGTTGCTGTGGTACGATTTGGCTGATTATCAAATCTATAGTGCGATAAACTCAGGAGATTGGTGGTGCGAAACTAAGCAGCAATTATCCGACGGTGCAACAATTGTGTCAGTCATTTTCGACTTGGACAAATCCCATATCACAAAGTTCTACAGCAACAAGTGCACCTGGCCACTATATGTGATGATCAGGAATATTCAAAATGATGTTTGTAGGGCAGCATCATGGCAGGCCTGGATTCTGGTGGGATTCATTCCAGTTCCACCAAAAGACGCAACTGATATAGACTCTTCATGGCACCATGTGATCCATACCATTCTGAAACCACTCAGAGAAGTCGATATCAGTGTCACTGGTCACAAGTGAGATAATACTGACCATTTCGATTGTTCCTGCTACCCGTTGCTAGTTGCATGGATTGGCGACTACTTGGAGTTCGCAATGATCACCAAGGTAGTCAACGGAGTATGCCCTGTATGTGAAATACCAATCGAACGCGCGATGGGCCATGGCAAAGGATTTCGCAATTGGAAGCCTCAATTTATGTCACCCTATCAGAAGCACTTGGAGGAAAATCGACTTGATGAACTGACAGAGGTGTATCTGCAACTGAGTTTGAATATCTTCTGAGATTATCCTCTGTGCAACGTCTATTGATTATGGCAACAAGATGCACTTCACCAACTCCATTTGGGGATTGTGAAAGATCTCTTGATCTGGCATTTGGAGTACCTCACTGATTGAGACTTGAAAGCTGGATGTCATACACGGTTAACCTCGGTTCCACACTACCCGAATATGTTGCGTGTCTTTCAACCCTTCGATGCTGTTAATAATGGCTTCCATCATGGCAAGAATATCCAAGACATGCTCAGGAGTCTATCTGCAGTATGTGCTCCCCTGCTTTCCAGCGACGTTGCAGAGAACACAATCTCAGAGACTGTATCTGATATGAATGTTATGAAAATGATTTGGGCACTGATTGAATTTTCATTACAAGCCTACGAGCGAACGCACTAGGATATCTTGTCAACATATCTTGACCAAGCTCTCGAAAGCTTTAACAAGCGCAAACATATTTTCACTACTCCACGGGCTACTGAGGCTTGGACCAGGTATTTCGAAAGCCACTTGCACACACAGTCAGCAAAACTGAAAGAGATTGTGATGGAGAAGATAGAGGGAGAGCTTCATAGCAAGATTCATGGTATCACAACTGTGCAGCAGAGAACTTTTGAAGTGCACCTCAAAGAAGAACAGCTGCCAGCCACTACCTGGAATGAAGCTGAGTGGGTGACATCCATGGTACCACTCGAAGCAGAGCTTAACGGAGTGTCTATAGATCAGCTTGCCCGGTTTGGCCAGTTGTATCAAGCACCTCAGGACAGCCTGGAACTGAAGCTGTCTCCTGAAGCTCGCCGTGGACCAACAAGCATGTTTGTTTGAAAACTCAAAAGAGAACGTCACAATATCATGTCAGCCATGTTCGGTGTATTGCAAGTCACTGTCGTTGCAAAGTGGCAATTCGAGCGATGCCTTTTGGAAGTGGAGAAAGTAGCAACACATCGGTCAGAGGAGCGCCAACATATGGTTGTCTGGTGTCTGGCGATTGAGGTTTGTGTGGCAAGCCAGACAGCTCAAGCGGCATTTTGTCATGCCATGACAGAGAAGTACCTTATGTATCATCCGGAATCGGAATCACGGAAAGATCCAAATGTATAGAAGCAGCAAACACTGCAATTGTATCACTTCGGAAAACCAAAAATGCACCTCCTCTGTCATTACCACAAGTTCATCACCGGAATGGGTACTCCTGATGGTGATTCAACCGAAATCTCAGAACTCTTGTACATTCTGAACATTAATGAAGCGTACCGTGCCAGCAATGGGGTGGGCTTCATGCTACAGCTTCTTCTGCACAATGATCGCTACACCACAATGAACAACATGGTACAGATTATTTTGTGGCATGCTTTGAACAGATGGTATGTCGAGGAGAGTACAGTAGTCCTTGGCATGTTGACAGGTCAAGAGAAACGGCAAATGACCAGGTGTGCCCAGCAGAAATGTATCCTGGCCGGCAAATCAGATCCTTTGACTCGATCCAGTCCACGACCTCAGTGGCAGTTTAAACTTTCAACTATTTGTGCACATCCATGGTCTCTCAAGCGGATATCACTAGCTGAAGCAGCTGCAACCTTCACCATTCCAATATTGCCATCATTTGTCAGGCAGGATCTGCATGAAATCTGGTGCCGTGATGCAGTCAGTGGGGTCTGGGGCTACGGAAATGAGTTCAAGAAAGACATAACCTTAAAACCTCACAATAAGGTCTCTTTCTTCAGGCTGGAATTTAATAACCCTCAGCAAATGAACATCATCCTTCTCTACTGCGGTGTTGAGGGTACACCAGATGGTGAAACTAATTGGCAGCCACCACAGGTGATATCTGTGTGCGTGGAAGAAAATACGGCTGATGGACTCCACGGGCGCCACCCCACATTTCCCATTCTATACTTCATCTGTTCACCACCAACCAGGACCTGGCTGGTAAGTGGGATGATTGCGAGGACTGGCGGCTGGCTGTTGCAGCAGCACCCTCATTTCCTTTCATCCCTTCAAGCCTGGGATGGTAGACCATCACCCCTGGAGTTGGCCATCGTTGTTGATATACATTTAGAGTATCATTTAGGGCACCCTCAAGAAGTGAATGAGTTCGTCAGAGTGGTATAGAAAACAACACCACAAGTTATTGCCATGGAGAACATTGCAGAACCATGCCACTTGGTCCCAGAGATTTGCGCAGCAACAGGGACCAGTTCAATATGGATTGTGAATAATCAAGTGGATTTGGATATATACTGTGATGTATATTAAAACAAAACACATATGGACGAAAGATTTAGAGCCATCTCTGCAATTTATCCAAATGAATGAGAGGAGTTTCACGCAGAGGTGAGCTTGAAATTCAGCTGGAGTATATAGACAATATATTAGTGTAATGATATCTGGAGATGTCTATTTATACAAATCTCTCGTGATGATACTTGAAGTAGCAGCGATGCATTGAGAGCATGATTTATGATTGGAGTCACATATGATGCCAATTGGTAGTGAAGGCTGCGAAGCATCAGGGAGGCACGTAGAGCAGTGTATATGAAGGAGCAAGTTTGTGCACGTCCCAGCAAGTGGTAGAAATGCTGTGAAATGCTCCTGGGCAATTGTGGAAAGTTCACAGGTGCACTGCAAGCTGCCTGGAGTGTATTGGAGGATAGTAAAATGATACAGAAAGGATTGGGAGCCTCCGGAGCCCAAAGGGGGATCCTTGAAGGTGGATGCCTGGCCAGGGAGGAAATTGCATTTTCCTGATGCTGTGTCATGGTTGCATTGAGTGACAATCAGTGGTGGAGTGATGATCGGTGAATAATAAAGCACGATGAGAATAATATCAGGTTTCGAACAGAGGCTAAAGTATAACGTGAACAAAATCAAGTTTCGAACGGAGACTAAAGCTTGACGAGAATGAAATCAGGTTTCGACCGGAGGCTAAAGCATGATGACAATGAAATCAGATTTCTAATGGAGGCTAAAGCATGACAAGAATGAAATCAGTTCTCGAATTATGGTTTCATGCAAACCATTGAATCGTACGAAAGTGGTGAACAAAGAAAGCAGGAGTTCAAATGTATTATGGAACGAGCCAAATCACTGTGTATAAACCAGGCGCTTGGCAGAGGATAAGTTACTTTCTTGACTTGTTCCCTCATCTATAAACAAGCAATCAGCTTTGGCTTGCACTTTGTTCATACTCAGTGATTCTGGATCAAGTTTCTTGTATACAGTCCTCGTTCTGTATCTACAGGCTACCCTCGGGCTTCTTAGCCATCCAGCTTTCAGTTTCATAACCCTTCAAACCTCGAGCCCTGGACCCTCAATACTGAGCCCTGAACCCTTGACATACTGGATGTCAGGAGGTCATATTCAAAGTCCATACTTTGGTTCTTTCATGGCGTTTTAATTGCTCTCCATGCGTTTCACCTTTGATAATGTCTTTGATAGCTTGACTTGCAACATTGGGACCAATGGCAGTGTTTTATAACCCATCCATGAATTTTATCATTTCTTTCAATTGGTAATTGTGTTTTAGCAATTGTACAGTGTTCGCTCACCCCTGATAGCTGGCGGAAAGTGTATTATTGTGATCTTGGAATAAATATACTGTTTCTTTGCTATCATGCTGCAGGTATCTGCCACATGTATTCAGCGCTTTCACCACTGTTAAATGGACACTTCTTGGCCATATCTGGAAACCAATTGCACAATTCCTTTTATTGAACTATCTTGTTGTCCAGATTCACGACTTCAATAAATGACACTATTAGTTCCTTTTGTATTTGCCTTTCAAGATTTTCCATTCTGCATATGATTTGTTGCGTATTTTTTGCCCCCCCTTCAGATAAAATTCCCGTGATATTGTGGTATAAATATCATTGTTCTGTTAGTATTTTGCTAGTAGATATATCATATTGACGTGAAATTATAACGGGAATTTGGACTACTGAATTTGCTTTTTGTTGAGTCTTTTGGAAGTCATGATGTATTTCAAGTTTTTGTATTGTATTAATATGTGATTTGGTTATACTGACCCTTTGTACTTTGATCTCCACTGTTCAAGACTTTTGACTATCTCCTTTTATTTCTAATGAAAGATTGTTTAATTTGCTTCAACTGGAGTATGTATTTTTGAAATGGATGCAATGGATTATACAATCCTTTGATCATTATACTGTGATTGCACACCACTGATATATATCTTGATAAATCAGTTTCTAACATATTTTTTTCTTATAGTTGATATAAGCTAGCCATGGTATATATGTCTTTTAACTCAATAAAGGTCTGCTTTTAATTTGTTCCTCAGTAATATGGTACCACTGTCTTTATTAATTGGGTTAATAATCGGTCTGCTCTGCAGACCAGATGGTAGTCATTTATTATGAATTGTTGGTAGAAATGGGTGAATTTTGTGAAGGTCTGGACTTCCATCTGCTTGCTTGGTGCTTCCCATTCTTTCATGGCTTGAACTGGATTCAATTCTTTTCTTACTTCTTTGACCTTTACAATTAGGTCTAGGTACTTGTCATCTTGATTGAGTTTGCAGTTTTCTTCTTTCAGATATTTATTCCTATATCTTTCAAAGTTTACATTACTACTTGGGTGTGTTTCCTATATTCTTCCCTGCAACTGTTGTAGATTAAAATATTGTTCCATAAAACCAAACTGAATATAGTCAGAAAAGGGAATAGTATATTATTGGTCAACTACTGAAAGAATGCTTGTTTGTCAGTCAATTCGAAGGTTATTACCTGGGATTCAAATTGACTATAGCCTGTTTGGCAAGCCATTTTCCACTTATGTTCTTCAGTGATTCTAACCATATTGAAGATATCTCTGCAATCGAGCCTGGTTTAGATAGAGATTATTGGGCACTTTAATAATGTTTTTTCAATCAAAGGCAAGAAATAACAAATTTTCATTTTTCTTTTATTCAGTTATCAATGGACCATACAAAGTTTTAGCTGCCCATTGGGTTTTGATGCAAACAGTATAAAGATTGCACAAAATAATAATGATCATCGGATACCACCTTTGAACAGGTATTTTGAACTTCATTTCTCAATCACCTGCAGTTTTAATTTGATATGCTATAAATTCATTTAAATGTTGGTGTAAAACCTTCCTGCGGTTTCGTTTTATGTTGTTTGGCCGATATGGTGGCAGCTTTTTAGCTATTATCACATCACTTAATAAAAGGAATTTGTGATATTCTTTGGGTATTACCTCTGTTAGGGGGTTTGCATATAAATCCATGTATTCCAAAGTCATTTTAATTTTGTATAATATTACTGGGTATATATTGAATTTTTTCTTTTCTTTCATTATCTATAGAATACTGCCACTACAGTACATTTTTCCAGCTTGGTTTCCCAAATCTTTCTTTGTTGCTACATGGTTTCCTCATTCCCATTCCCCTCAATGGTTTTTCCAATATTGTTGAAAGTAGCTGTTTTCCATATGTATTTTCTCTATGTGAAAATTGATTGCAATATTGTTGAGTTGCTTCAAGGAAGTTCTTACACTATTGAATAATGTTCTAATTTTGTGACAAATGTAACTAGTTGTTTTTTATGTGTATATATTTCTCAGATAAATTTGGCAATTAAAGTAGTAATTTATAATTTGATAGGTCTTTCATCAATTATCTCTAATTTTTTTATTTTTTTATTATTTCTCTTTTAGCGTATGATGGCAAACCCAATCTTTTTTGATAAATACTGTTTTTATAACTTCACAGTCAATTAATTCATGTGTATTGATAAACTTACCAGTAATTTCACCAAGAATTTCATATTGTGATGTTTGCTTCAATTGAACATATTTGTATTTCTAAATTATTGATTGAAAACTATACAATGCCCAAACAAGCCTCATTATTTGTTGTCAAAAGAAATTTGTGTCAACTGCAATAGCTATACATTTAGCACTGATTTAAACTGTTCCCAACTCCACTTTTTTTCCCTCTTCTTGATTCTGATTTTTCTTTAATAGATTGATATCCACCTCTTCCAATGTTGCTTTCAATATTCTTAGACTACTCGCTGCAAAATACCTTGAATCTCAATACTACTTACTCTGTTATTCTTTTCTTTGACACCTAAATTTCCACAATCTAATTTTCTTTATTTTTTCAGCTGAAAGGTTCATGAAAGCTGGTCAATAATAATCAGCATTGGATCATGCCAGGGCCATCTCTGTAGTGAATGTGTTGTGCATCTCTGCATCATTATTTTTTAACTATTTGATTCACTTCCCCAACTACTTGACAACAGTATGGGAATACATCTGTACATCTCATGAAGGCAACTGCTGTATGTATTCCATTTTTGTGGTGGCTTTGATATCTTGGTCCCTGAAGACTTGTGGTCGTATGGTTATCAACTTATCCCAACCTGGGTACTTGACATCAATAGTGATCTTATTGATGTATGGCAATGGTCTGGACATGGTTATATGTTCCAATGTATTGAATGCATAATTTGGCTTTGACTGTTTATTATAAACTATATCTGGATTGTTAATAAGCTTTAAGACAAACTAAGTCTTGCATGCTTGGAGTTCATTTTGGTTTTTTTCTCAAAATTGCAAAATGTTACTACCATTGTGGCTTCAATATCCACTACTGTTGCCAATACTGCTACAATTTCCCACATATGCCTGCTGTTGTTTGATCTCATCCCTCTATTCATTTCTGTTGTCTCCTCTGTATTCAACCTGTCATTGGGTATTCTTAAGTGATTGTATCATGTCTTCTATGGTTTCTTTTAATCTCATCACCAGTTGTTGTTCCAGACTGGTAATTTTGGTTCATAAGTTTCTGTATACACAGGTGGGTGCTCTTGTATTCATGTTTCTGACTTGTTGTATTAATACCAGTTCCTTGTTTGGGTTTTATTTGCTTTCCTCAAGGTGCTTCCTGGCTTTTAGCAACTCAGAAAATTTTGCGTTGGTCTTTCAAATATTGGTTGCTTTGACAGTGACTTCATTATTTAATTTCCTGGTTTGATTGTTCATTTAGAAATGTTGGAGTTCATGCCATTTGTCTCATGTAATCCTTTATTTTGTTCGCTGCTGTTAGGGTATTTTGTTGGTCAAGTTCTATAAAATCTATTCGAATCATTTTTAACATTATTTCTCAATATATTTCTGATATTTCTCTATGGTATGGCCCTCTGATTGAACTGCTGCTGTTTGACATGGCAGTTTGCATTTTCAAAAGTTGATTGAAGGTGGTTATTGTTGATATTGAATACAGGCCTTCCTGTCAAGTTTATAACTTCCATACAATGGTTACAAATAGTTTTCCTCCAATTGTTAGTTTTCCAATATATACAGCAATCATTATTGACAGAAATATTACCATACATTGTAGATTCTTGATTATAACATATTGAATATGTGATCATGGACTACTTATAGTCTTTGTGATGGGGCAGGTATTTTGCTAGTTTGAACTAATAATTGGTATACTTGTCTATTTTCTTAAATCTATAATATTCTTTAAGTGCTTCTATATTAACTTTAAAATCTGCCTGCAAAATAGCATTTTCTGTTAATGACAATGTAAATTCAGCTGTGCTGCGGCTAAATACCACAATACGAAGGAAATGAGATCCAGATGCCAGTGTCTCACTGAATGCTTTGGGAATTTTCAATGTATTCAACAGTTATATTGAATTGTTCAACTGGAAAGTCACAAGCATCAAAATCTTGAATGACAAGTATTTTACAGATATTGGAGAAATGGGGATTTTGATAATTAAAATTCAATTTCATAAAGATTTCAGAACAATACCCAAT
The DNA here is from genome assembly GCA_015178995.1 of Trichophaea hybrida. Classification (NCBI taxonomy): domain Eukaryota; kingdom Fungi; phylum Ascomycota; class Pezizomycetes; order Pezizales; family Pyronemataceae; genus Trichophaea; species Trichophaea hybrida. The sequence continues at coordinate 18,207 of WHVE01000116.1, forward strand.
ACAGACATAAGGGCAAGTGTATTCACTTATATATTTGAATGAAAAATTGTATTCATCATCAAAAATATTTGAATATGTGCTTTTTTGAAAATGCAACTGATATGGTAAACAAATATATTTCCAATTGAAGTAGATACCAAATCAATTTAGCAGTTGCAGTGGATTTGAATATGGTGCAGAAGTTTCTACATAGACAGTAATAATAACAATAGCTTGATAGGGGAGGATATTCGTACATATAATTGTAACTGATACAATTGGATATAGAATGATTCTTTTGTTCAGGTATCATGTCTCGGAGTTCTGAAGGTTATAAAAAACCTACTGAAATTCCGAATTGCAAATATATAAAGAAGATAAGTTACTCAAAATGCAAAATCACAGAAGTGAATAAGATTGATATAAAAGGTACTGGATTGTTTTGTTAACAGGAGAAGGAGTGAAGAGCAAACCTATTCCGCATAAAACCACCAGCTTTATATTCAATATTTATGACTGTTGTCACCTTAACTTACTTTCATAAAATATATTCAAACTTGATCTAACTTTGTATACAACCTGTATATCTTCCAACCTCATGGTACTTCTTACCTGGAATGATAGTTTTAACCTGTTTCTTTTTCCTACATATCCGTTTCCATGTATAAAAACTTGTGACTTATTCTCACAATATATGGACGGGTTTTGTTTTATATTTTATAGCAATTCTGTATTCATCCTTGTTCGATGATCGATCCTTATTTCATTCAACTGCAATAGACATATTAGAAAACTTTACTTTTTGCAATTTACAAGCACTGAAACTTGATAAGTATTCCCAAGTTCAGTTATTAATGGTAGTAGGGACTAATTGAAGTTAATTTAGAGGTTAATTGTACCAGAGACATAAGTTACTGGCCAAGAGAGCCATCGCTCAAAGGATTCAAAAATATATTCGATGAGAGCAATTAGATACACATGGAACAATGGAACCTGTCAAAAATCAATTGAATACGGAGTCCAAATCAAGTTCTTCTCACAATGTTGATCAATCGGTTGTTCAATAAATGCTGATACACATATATATTTTTGCTGATGAAGGTCTATTGCAACTGCCAAAATGACATAAGATACTGTTGCATGGGATTTACATGGGAAGTTCACAGGACAAGGATCTCTATATATAATTATTTGATCACCACTTGTACCAATATTTAAATCCTACTGTGCAAAGATGACTGAATGCTATAGGATTCATATATATGGATATTTGATGTATGACATTACTGTATATTATATCGCCACTGTTTTTGGCAATTGCCATGTTGATTGCACTTCTATAAATTCAAAAATGATTCAAGTAAGATGCTAAACTTTTTTCTATAGTCAATTAGAAGCATAATATTCCACAGATATACTTTCAACAAACATGACAACTGGATTCAATGTGTATTATAGTTTAAGTGTAAATTTGGGATCAACAATATTCAATACAATCCACAGAGCGACACATACTGATATTGGCATAATTAACCCCTTTAAGTTCCCAAAGCTCTTGAAGATGTCCGCTTGGCCGATGATTCAGTAGACATTGGCATCCTTCATCTGGAAAAAATTTCCGCCTACTTCAGTGACTTTTGCGTTGGGTGCGTTGGGAACGTATGTAGGTGGTAACCACGCTGATTTTCGTATGCATTGCAATGCTTGGAGTTGTTAGTGCAACTGTAAGTGAGGTCAGCCCTATTTGCAACAACGTATCATTATTACAGATCCATTCACTTCGTCTATAGACAACTCACAGTCACTCAAGCCCTAGGTCAGGGATATTCTATTGAGGTATTTCGTTGGCAAGTTATATACCATTGCGCATGCACTTTCCAAGACTGTTACGACAACTATGTACATTGGTAGTCCATCTACAGTCACTATCCTTATATGTAGTGTAATTATCGACAATTAACTTATCTCATAACTCACCATGAGTTGCTTTGCAACACCATATCATAATTACACATCCATTCACTTCGTCTATAGACAACTCATGGTTGCATCCTATGTCATGGACATTCTATCGATCTATTTTGTTGGCAAGTTATATACCATTGCACATGCACCTTGCAAGGTTGTTACAACAACTATGTACATTGGTAGTCAATCTACCGTATACGTAGTGTTATCTCACAACTCTGGGCAAAGCCTTTGGTGTATATAAATGGCACATGGAAATAATGACTAGTATTTATTTGGCAAATACATGTACAACTTGTGAAATTATCTAAACAACTATTTGCGTTGCCAAAGCCTATTTCCCCCACCAGCGAGCACCTAGTTCAACTCCTCCAGTACATAATGAATCGTATTCCATGTTTTCAAATCAATATGACTATTTACAATCGAGCCAGAGTTAGTCTCCTTTGAAGTGGATGGAACTTCGGGTATAAGATGCGCAGTCCCGCAGATGTGGCCTGCATCCAGCACCTTGTAGGCAGTCTCTCCTGATGCTGGAACAACTCTGACCATCGAAGAGATGGCATTTGGCAATCCTCCCTGCAATGGTTTCGTCACCAGCACAAATGCTAAATATAACACGTGACTGGGAATTTGGAGTTTGAAAACATAAAGTAATTGGCATGGTAAGCATCCTTGCAATGCTTCATGAGCAGGTTCAGGAAATCTCTGACATTGTCGGGCCATCTTTACCCATACCCAATCGTTTCTCGGTGGTCCCGTATACCATTCCTTGTCCCCCGTAGCCTGAATGTTCTCCTATTTCAGAGGCCATTGAATTCATAGATAGAGATCTCAATGGTATGGAATAAGGCGGCCTGGCACAGTTGCAGGGTATCAATGTTGATGTATATCTTCGAGGCGTTCAAATATGCTAATGTCGAGTTGACCAGACAACTCTGGAGAATGTTGTCATGGCTATACAAATTGCAAATATCTCTGAACATAGTTACTCCTTCCTGTATCGAGCCAAACAACACCTGTCGCTTGACTTCGACACCCTCCGCACTGTTTCCGCCAGTGGCAGCAGTCAGATAGCTCATGTTCAGCTCAGGTGGCCTACTCGTAACGTTGGTGAAACCATTTGCGTTGAGGTTCATTCGCCGTACTGCAAATGCATCTCGGTGGAGATAATAATTGACAATGTGCAGCTGGACATCTCCGGTCTTATTGGAGGCCCGATTCCCGTCTGTGATTTGGGTTTTGTGAGCCGCTTCGCCAACCTCAGTAGATGACTGCTGCAACCCCCCGAATTGCTAGATACATCGCCGGATGTGTGTCATTAGATGAAGTTTTCGAAAGTTAAAGGATGACTCCTCCTCCAGGTGATCAACCACTTCCGACATTATCCAATTGGTCCAGTGATTGAGTTCACATTTTCGTTCGTTGGCAGAGCAATTTCGATAATTGACCATATCTGCATCTCGCTCCTTATTGAGATCTTTCTGCAACTCTTTTCATTGTTCAATTGTTTTCTTGTGCGCCCAATATTGCCGGAAGACATATTTGAAGTTGTGAAAGTGACGCAGAGCAATATCCATAAGATTCAAAGTATCCTCATCATGGGACGGGTATCGGCAGTAGTGGTAAAACTCAAGGAGTGCCCGGGTAAATTGGATAGCATCCTCAAATGTTTGTTCGTCAGAGGCGTTCGGACAACGTAGGGCGTTGGTGATGACTGCAAGCAGATAGCGGCTCATTGTTCTGAGTTCCATTCCAGTCCACTGGCTAACCGCCTCATATGATTTCTTGGTTTTAGTCATTGTCAAGTATGCCGGTACGGATAACCACAGCTCGTTGTATTTTGAGAGTCGTTTGAACTTTTTCATGAGTTGTTGGAGCCACCCAAGAAGATGTTTTGACATGCCCAGCTGCATTGTGTGAAGGAGGTCAGGTTGTGGAAGATCGCTGACAATTGAACCAGTGTGCCATAATATATTGTCACCAAGATTGATGCCATGCTGTCTAAGAATGGAGGTAGCCTCTATGGGGTCGTATGTAATTGGCTTGACAACTTGTGGGGTTGAAGAAGCCATATCGCTGGAGCTTTCCGCAAGTTGGTGAACTCTGACTCGCATAGTATCATTGGGATTCTGCAAGTTTGCTAGGGCGTCTTCCACATTGTGCAAGGTTGCTCAGACAACATTGTACAATGCTTGATACACGTTATGATTGAGGAGTGCCACTGGTATGTCGATATACCTGCCCAATTCCTTCCTTTCAACTTCACACCAAGGACATAATCCATATCCATGATTTTGCAGTACTGCATGCTCTGGATAGTCGGCAACACATCCAGATGGAAACATATGGCATTGCCGGTACAGACCATCGGCACAGTAAGCAGTGAACTGACAATTTTGGGCGTTGGTCAGTGGCTGCAGCAAGCAGTCGAGAACACTCGGCATGACAAGTCAATGATGGGCTCGTTGGCGGGCCATTTGCGCAGCGGGGATATCGCGTAATTTCAATGACTGTGGCAGAAGTGCTACCAGAACAATGCTGTGAGTTGTTGGTTTCATTTGTACGGTGCTGAAGAGGTTGCCAATGGTCATGTATATGGGCCATGCTGTCTTATCGCCGGAGAAATTTGTGAGATGTGTCGAATCGGAGAAGAAGATAAGGGGAACAACAGTTGCGCCTTCTGGGAGGCAATGCTAAACATTGTCAGAACAATTTCGTTAATTCTCCAGGCAATTGACATACCTGGGTTTCCCACCACCAGTCTGCTGGGTGTATCTCATTGTATAGATGATGCTCATCAATGATGAAATGATGCTCAGGAGCATACACTAGATCCTTCTCGTATGTCTTGTGACGCAAAAGCCATTTGGCGCATAATATGATATCCCGGGAGTAAAACTCGATCGGCTTAGGGTGGCTGGCATTCCATATGAAGTTCGTCATATGCTTCATCCATGATGAATAGCCAAGGCCATCAGACATCAGGTCGATCATCTGATAGAGTATGTGTGTCGACTTGAGAGATTGTCTGACTGACTGTTGGTGCCCCGCGTCTCCCATTGACAAATCATCAATCAGACTCGATATCGCTCCGTGCAAAGTCAATATCTCTGCATGGCGAAACTCAGTAGCGTCGAAAAACGGATGCCAACGGTTGGAATAACTATGTGGGGAGATGTCTTCAGTCTTGGTGGGAACATAGTGCAGTGGCAGACCGGCATTTCGGAATGCATGTGGTACTGGTACCGGATCTGAAGATGCCGCAGGCTCTGGTGATGGTGATTGTAGGTAATTGAGGGTATCTGGTACAGGATCATGGATCTGAAAGAAAGGGGGTGGGACTCGATTATCCTCATTGCTCAGGCAACTGTGGACATTTCGCTTCCACTTTTAATTGTTGATAGCTATACTCGGATGTGATTATGAGATACAGTTTTAAGCCACTCGCATCATTGCATTGTGCTCTTGGGCATGATTGTTCTCCATTTGCTTAGTCCTCCAGGTATCAGAGTTGAAACGCTTGCTACAGACCTTGCAAATGATTATTCCGACATTTCGCTTCTTAGTTGGTGGCATTGGCAAATTCAGACGTTGTTGATACAATTTTGAAAGTAGTTGAGAATGAATATCTGATAATCGATTGTGGAATAACGCGTTTATTGAAAACTCCAAGATCGATGGAAGGATAGCAATTTTCGAACAGTCAATCAATGAGTTGATGAGTACGAAAAGACGAGCCTGAGTTTCTGAGAGTCGTTGATGGTTGCCCTGGCAACTGAAGTCGTGTCTGTACTGAAACAAAAAAGGGGTACGTACTCTAGACATCTCCATCTATCATCATCATGACTGCTCACAGCCTCAAACGAAAAGGCTTCGACGATGATATGCCAAATGGCAAAATACCGACTACATATAAGAAGTTAGCAGCGACTCCACGAAATGTCGACACATCAAAGCCAATCGAGCGAGTGTCGAAAAGCACCCATATTCGCCAGCAGATATCTTCGGAGCGTGTATAGATGAGGAGTACTCATGCGGGGTGTTGAAGTGGTACTGACAATTTTCAAGGTTGCCTTTTCGTCGCAAGCATTAGTCGGAGTCGTGGTTTTCATTGGCACATGTATGTATTCGAGAGCATATCGCCGGCGTACTAGACCATACTGACTAGGCTAGCATCTTTGGAGTTGGCAGCAATATTCTCCATATTTGGGTGGAGTTCTTGGAGGAAGCTCATTTGATTTTTTGATTTTGGCATATGGTTCGGCGTACATTTAATAGACAGTCTATTTGACAGTGCTTCAAAGTGTCGCAGCAACCCTGCAAGTTGCTGCCAAGCCTTATACAAATGAGTGAGATTTTGTGTTTGTAGCCAAATTAGAAGGCCTTCCAACAAGTAAAACAATTCATAGAGTCGTCACAACAATGTAAATAGATCAATATTTATATCCTGCTGATTGCGACGTCTTTGGACCGTGGTGGGGTCTGAAACAGTGAGTTTAGTGTTATTTGTTATGCTTGGTTTGGACGAAGGAAGGTATCCAACCATCATTTCACATCAACCTGTACGCAGACACTCAATCACTCTTGACAATGAAAAAAGTGTCCTAGCAACTTGAAAGGTTGAAATGAACTACTTGTAGCATTTTAAACACATTGCGACAGATTCATACAGTCCAACTTGAAATTTATATGATATTGGTTTGGATATAATCTTCGGTTCAACACGATCAAACATTGTACCCCTTGAATGACAACTTGCTTTTGCAAAACACTATTGATATATACAGGCGCCACCCCGGGCGCTCACCCAATTTCTCCATCTTCCTTAAACTTCACTCATCATCTCACTGGGATATGTACCATCGGTGAATTCCATCACGTGACCCCCCCACATAAACTAACTATACATTTAGCACATCGACTCAACAACGTCAAAGGTTGTTTGGCCAACGTCAGGTACTATCCATGTCATCCACATTGGTATAATTAATCCATCGCTAATTATTGTCAGATCAATTCTTAAAGTTCTTTCGCCAATCTACTCATCTATAATGTAAGTCAATCCCTCCCATGCCCATTCATAAAAATAAATCAATCACTAATCATTGTCAGACCTACTCATCTATAATGTAAGTTAATCCTCCCATGCCCATTCATAAAAATTAATCAATCACTAATCATCGTCAACCAACTCCTCAAGTTGTCAGCTCAATGCTGCGCAAGCAGAACCGTCCATGGATAGCTATAGGCAACACTGAAACTGAACAAACTAATCTCTCGGCTTTACGAACCTACATGCCCGCTGCATTCCTGACGATGCACTATGATGCCGAACTCGAAAGCCGCAAAACTTGGCTCGGGCTCCAGCAGGAGATCATCCATTCAGATGCGGAGACCTCGAAATATTTCAAACAATTTCTCAGTGTTTGGACAACGTGAAGCAACACCGAGGGACATCATTGGTGGCTAGCTTGGAGGACTTTCTGGGGGGATATCAGAGATAAATTAAGGAAGTCCAGAATTCCGCGGCCTGTCGTGGCTGCTGCCCGCACCGGAAACTGCCGGGCCGACACAATGCACCCCGAAGAATCCCTTTGGGTATGGGGATTCCCGACAATGACACCGAGGCTTCAACTACTGGCAATGCCCCAATGACCTCTCGAGTTACTCACACACCTCCTGCCCACGGTCCCACCAGCATTCGTTTCGGGATTCCCTCCCTGAGCGGGGCCTCAAAGTTGACGAATCCGGGGTCCCAATCGACATCGGCATAGCTGGAATTGAGGTTGAGCATCAGCATTTGTATGACAACTTCGATTGGCATCAGGAGTGAGATGGGGAGTCACGCAACTTACTGACAGGACATTGAATGGCCTATGGCGTGCCATTCTCACAAGTTGCCCGACCAATCCAGCTCGTCTACCACGGTCGTTCTATGGGGCCTTGCGAATCCTTTTGAAGAGATCGAAGTCCTAGCACCCAAGGCTCAGATGTGACTATCGCCGGATTCTCAGAAATCATGGCAGGGACGAGGGCAACAGGGTCCAACTGGCAACTCGGGCCAACAATTCTTCTCTCGTTGGCACAACTTCAAGCATCTCCCATCGGCCCATATTGCCAACTACAAGATGATGCAGCGGTCGCAGCCTGGTTGGAAACAGAGACATATTCCCCCCGGCCGTGCTTGTGATTCTTCGTCGTCCGACTATTTCCGAAATTGGCACGGCAACTCGTGGAACCGACACGCCGCCCCAGATGGCTTGGATTACATGATGCCTCCCAATTCGCGCTCGAGGAAACAATGGAAGATGCCCCGATTACCTTTCAGATGGTATGAATAATGATGACAAGGAGCCTCCAAAGTTCACAGTTCCCGCCACGATAAAAGGCTTCATTGATCGGTTGACAAGCCTACCAAGGGTAAGGCGACTTCAGAGGTTATCGAGGCGACTCGAATCAAAGGCAAATGGGCACGCCTCGTCAATCTGCGGATAAGAATGCAAGGATTGGGAAACCTCGTCTGTTTTCCACACGAAGCGTGTTATGCCCCCGAATGACACCTGAGCAGCATGCTTGGGAGAATACTTGTTCATTCGACTGGGTCGCTCCAACAACTCTTACAATTGGTATCGAGATGCCAATCTTTCCCCGAATATATTGGGGAGAATGGTGAATACATGCCGCGGGTAGACACTCCAGAATTGGATGAACATGAAACGACGACCCGAATGTGTTACAACAACTTCTAAGTCGTACGCTCGGTAGTCCCCGCCCACCCAAACCCAGGACAATCCTCGCGCTGGCCAATTGCGGACAAGCCTCCGACTCCCGGGCCCTCGAACGCTGACGAATTTGATGATGCCCAGCAGCAGCTTCAAGATATGGGCAAGGGGAGAGAAGTGGAGCAGGATAAGGAGTCTGACAATGAGGAGCCTGAGAATGGAGGTAATGGGGGGGGAAATTGAACCTGTTGGCAGGACAACTTGGGAATTGGCACAGGGTTTGTTGTTTTTGGTCTTGTTTTTGGTTCTGTTTTTGGTTCTTGTCTCGTTTGGTCTGTTTGGGTTTCCTCGGTTGAGATTTTGTTTTGTTTTTGCATCGCAGCTTGTTTCGTTCGGCTAGAAGTAATATGAGAGTGGGAAGGTTTGGGTGACTTTCATGGTTGGCAAGACAATTTTGGACGTTTTTGTTTTTGCGTCGCAGTTCAGCTAGGGTAATATGAGAGTGGGAAGGTTTGGGCGACTTGGCTGGTTGGCAAGACAATTTTGTCAGTTGTTAGGTTTTGTTTTTTGCTAGTATGTTACTGGAATGCAATCTTATAGGCTCAAACTCCGAGAGCACTCACACGAACTCAATTAGGCTGACAACGGTCAACATTGCTCAGACAATTTACAAAGTGGTCCAACCAAATTTCCAGTAGTAAATATTCAGGAAATTGGATATCGGGATATTTAGACACGGTCGGAGACACGGTTTCTCTCGACATAAGATATATTGTTCGAACGACTTGTAAATTGTTGAACCATCTCAGTTCATGGACATGACCATATCTTCACTTCTATGTCAAATAACCCTAGCCCATACTCACGATGTCTACCACCAGACCATCCTTCCGACAGTTGCTTCAACATCGAATACTAAGGCTCCAGAAATCCTTAGTAGGTTCTGCTTGCTAAAAGTCAAAATATCAGTGGGAAGCGCAGGCGGTGCCGCATACTACTGATCAGCAATCTAGTCGACATTCCAAACAGCCAAAAGTAGGAAACAACGGCCTGAATCGCTCAAGCAACCCAAAAACATTGCAGCAACTCCTCCATCAACCGACATACCTGCCCCAATATTAGGGCCTTCCGATCCCTGGTTCAACAACTCTCCAGCAACCTATCACGTTGCCAGTGCCACCGACACAACACCACTCATCAGCAGTGCGCTATCTCAATCCGTTCATCGTCAATGATGGAGATGGTGTCCAGCCCATTACGCCAGAGAGCTGACAAACCAGACAAATTGCCACGTCAACGTGTAACATTGTCATCACCTTCGCGCAAGGCAATGATCCAGAATCCTGAAGTCCCCAAAACCTCTCGCAGCGTAATGGCAATTACTGACAATCAGTACTGGGCATTACTCAATCATTCAATACTGGACTATTGAGTTCGTATTCTGCAGGGGAAACCATTCATGACCGATGAAGAAATAGCTTTGGTAATTGCCTTCACAACTCAGAGAATTGCCATACTAAGAAAATTATTGCCAGGAAGTTAATGATTCATGGCAGGATGTGGAAGATGCATACGGTTTCAAGGTTTGTGGTATGCACACGATAAGAAGGCCACCACATACATATGTGATTTCAACAATTTTCTGCGTCGCTGACTCGACTCTACAAATAGATAAAATCGTGCCTCAACTCCGTCCGATCCTCAATAATTGGCAAAGCCAGGGCCATTGTTGGATCGCTTTACAACCTCGACAGTTGCTCCTGCATGCTGACAAGCTCTCGACCATTAGTCATCTCCTGAAGGATGACCGATTGATTTGGATACTTGAGGATTGTGAGAAGTCATATGATGTGCGTTACTGGTATGTTTCCTGGCTATCAATTTTCGAGGTTGACACAACAATTCAGGACGTTGCTTCCGCATTCCGCACCGAAGAGATACCTCATTTCGTTCATCTTCTTTTTTTGAACGAATCCGGAAAGGGGAGCGTGGCCCGGGGCCAGTACAATTGGATTCATGCGACCGTCACGCCAACTCTCATAGTTCTCTCAGCAACTGCACTGCAATGGGCACTAGAAGAGTATGTAAGGACTGAGGGCAGGACTCCTAACAGACACATGAAGCCATCGCCACAGCTCCATTCTCCCAGGAGAACGTCATTCGTAAGTTTAAGTTGTTCCGTCTACTACGTGTGTTGTACTGACAACTCAAGCATTATACGTCAGGCATATGGAGCGCTGGAATGGCTTGCCAGGAAAGTATTGTGACCAGTAAAGATGGGAATCAAGAATAAGTTAAATCGCCTGATTGTTGGCAAGCCAACTTGGCCGGTTACTCCTCCACCGCCAGTACCAGCTCCTAACCTTGCAGCCATTAACCCTTTTCTCGAGGATGACACCGAGGTGGAGGAGGAGCCAATTTACCAACATCTTCCTGAGATACCTGTTGCAAATGACTTTTGCGATATTGAAGATGGTCTGGACAACGAACAAAATTGTCTCAATGATGAGCATGATGGTGATGACCAATCCTAAGATGGCGATCGATCTGATCAAATTCGTGACTCAGATTCCCATATTGAGTATCATGAAATAACAGGGGTATCTCAGTGCAATCGTGGGAGTCGGCTGTGCAATCGTCCAACAGTTGATGATTCGGATGACGATGGTGAGCAGCTTCCAGATGCAGATTGTCAGGTGAGGGAGCAGTTAGAGGTGGAGGAGGAGGTGGAGGGGGCCGAGGAGGCAGAGGAGGCAGAGGAGGCAGAGGACGGGAGTGAGGAGACAGATGGTGTGAATGGCTATGAGCAGGAATAGTAATACAATGTAGAAAATTGATATGGCAACTTTTAGCGATATTGTGTGGTATAGACAGTGCAATTGAACTGTATATCATCCAAATCTGCTGTAATGACCATGTCAATTTTGAAGAATATCACTGCAATTAAATGTGACAATACATAAGTTCACACTCATCAAATGCAGCATTCGTTAGATGTGACAGACATGAAGTGCGATATGTATTGAGTGATGTACAGAGTTGCCATGTCAATTGACCATGTTGTATGGTACATGACATAGAGATGAGAAATGGCAATGATGGCGGAGTGTGTATGGAGCAACGTACGAAGGTGTACACTCATTCAAGCCGATCGGATAGTAAGTTACATAGCATACAGGCGATATAATGCAATGAGTAATTACCTGCTCGATATCATTTGGTGATTGTTATCAACGTGCAAAAATTGACTCAGTATTTCGATAGCGTGTCGCTTAATTGAGATGGAAATGTGACGTGTTGCCGCTGCAACCGGGACTGCAGTTGTAAGCACTAATCCGATGACAATCACCTACGTAAGGGCGCAGTTGCGTTGGGAGAGTTGGGAGCATTGGGTGCCTATGTAGGCACCCAACGCAACTCGGATATTATGCTGATTTTGGGTATGGTGGGTATAAAGTGGAGTCTGTAATAAAGACAAGTAGTAATGATAATGCTTCAGTTGCTGGAATATCACATACTGGTTAACAAGTCAATTGCTTACCTGAAGTTTGTAAAACAATTGTAAATGTCTATCAACATCAATTCAATATGTATAAGTGGAGGTTGAAAGTTCACACAGAGAGATATTGACCACCGGGAGTATTATGAGGATTGAATATGCTTCTTTCAGCTATATATTTGATCTCTATATGGACAGTATATAGAAGTACTCCAGGAGCAGACATTAAGGTGAACTTGAAAAACATCTTATAGTACAATAGGCTGATGGACTCCTCTTTTGAATATACAAAATCTTGGAGTTACTGCATATGTATGGTATTTGATGTACATATTTCTCATTCCTCTGGGCTGCTGGCAGAGGCAGTGGACATCAGATTCTGAGGCCTACCAGGTGAAACCCATGTACTGGATAACGAAGAGTAGAAGCAGTGGTAATTGTGGCTGCAGAAGAGTATACAAATAATGGGGTAATGAAATCATTGCTATCTGCTTGCAAAGTCAAAAAGACAGTATGCAGGCCATAGTACTTTGCCTACTTTGGGAATATCTATCACACTTCAGGCTTTTAGTTGCTACAATAGCAAACAGTATCTAACTAATGGATCAAAACATATACAGATATCTGAGATAACATTCAGTCAGATATTGGAAACCATATATACCATAAGGTGAATCACAATTAGAAATTATTGCAGACAATACAGAATACCAATTTCATGAATGTATATTCAATTCTATATACTTCCCAGAATTATAAAAAGAGTCTCTTGATCTTTATATCAATGGCTTTCTGGTTTGATTTGAATCTCTATTCTCATCTTTTATAAACTCTGATATTGAATATTATTGAGAACAAATAGATAACCCAGTTGATATAAAACTGAATACCACATACAATGGTATACTTACAAGTCATTGAAGAAGTACAGATTTCCAATAAAGGGTGATGGCCACCCTGAAGCACTTGTATCACCGATATTCTTGCAAAGATAGGTGGTACTTATTATGCCACAGGAAAGCTGGGCAATGCATTTAACAAATGCAGTAAACAATTACATACTTGGAGAAGGATAACAAGAGTCTTCTTGTTAATATTGATATACATGGTTATATTTCAAGTGTTTGCTTTTTGTAAAGAAATACTTTCTTTATAAATAATATTGCCAGAATTGCAATCACTAGTATTGAGCTACAAATAGCAGCCAAAACAGTCAATATCAATGGATTTGTCAAAACAATCAATATGACAATTGACACTGTATACACCACAATATTCCCAAATTATCTATATTGTGCTGACCTCATATGATAGAGGATTAAAATTGTGGAAAATGATAATTTGTGATAACTGCTAATGAAATCCACACCAGATGTATTGAAATGACACATTATCACTGTGAAGAATGCATGACATTTCTTATTGATCAAGTGTATCAGAAGTCAATGTGACTGAGAACAAATGGATCTGAGAGTTTAAAAAGTCACTAGCTACAATGCACATCTTAGTCACTGAAACAAAAATACCTACAAATATATTTGATGCATTATTGTTGACATCAGAAGTTCATAATCGAATCAACTGCATCCTGAACTAGTGACCATATGTTGTGATATATCAGAAATTAAAATATTCAAGTGTGCGGAATGTGAATTGGTGGGATTCAATAAAGGGGGAAATAAGGCTTCGTTGATGGAACTTATATTTGTGAGTTCAGTTGTATCAAATTATATAGTAACTATAACCTTGCATGAAATGGTTTCATATTGGATATACCTATCAATACTATTCATTGAGACCAGCTTAGTATATTTGCTCTCCAAATTTCAGTTGAAGCAGTTCTTATATTGTATCCAAAGGACAGTATTCAAGATCTAGTGGATTCCTGATTGCAATATTTCATGTTAGAGTCAACCTTCACTATAATGATATCCTTCAAAGATCATATCATTGTCAGCTATATCAACTTCCGATATGTGTACCCTTTGATATGGCAATACTAAACCATTTTGAGATTATGTTCATAAAGATAGCTCTATCTATAGAACTTGCAGATCCTCAATGTTAGTAGGTTAACAAATTTGAAAGTCAAAAGTATAACAATCAGAGAATATATATTTCAATATCACTTGTAGTTGCTGATGTGAATGTGCCAGTTGAATCCAAATCAGTTATGCTGTATCAGCTATTTTAGGCATAAGTAGCTTTGCCCAGCAAGTGTCAGACAAGAAAACAAATGCAACCTATGAAAATGAAACCCAGTCTCTGCAGTACAAATCTATACTTTTATTCATCCTCTCTTTTGCTTTTCATCCAACACCAGTTCCATCTCTGTCTTCTTTCTCAACCTTGTTCCATTTGCAGTTAAATTCCCCCCCCCTCCCTGAGTATTGGTAGTGGGCAGTCACACAACATCAAGAAATAGCTTTTGCCCAGATTCATCTGATGTATCACTGTTTGGCCTGGTTCTAGCAGCCCACATGAAGAACTTACTCCATTCTAGCTACTGTATATTGTATGTACAGCCCCTCTCACTAGCCCAGTCTAGGTTTTCACTTGGGTTGGTTATGATGGGTTAATCAATTATACTCTTGATTCGTCAGGTAGTTACTCTCTGTATCCAAGTTTAGTGACCAACTCCAGTATAGATGCAGCCTCTTTCCTTGATTTCCTAATCAAGGTTGGCATTTATCTTATCCATTGTGGATTAATATTGTTTGAGCTAGATTGTATACCAAGTGATTTATACCAATTAACTGTTATTCTGTCCAGCCCTCACATTTTGCATCTGGCTCCTAAATGATCTCTCCACAAGTACTTTTAAAAGCTGTCTTTTATCCACCACATCTTTTATACGCTCTATTTTGCATAAAGTTCATCTTTCCCAGTCTGCCTTAGGCCTATCTTATATATCTTGTATATTTCTCTCTAAGTGCAGATATCATCTATTGAGTTTATATCCTTACCAAGCTCACGTGAAACCTATTTTGTTTATTTCTTTTCCAGTGTATTTAAATGTTATCTGATCTATCTTTGTAGAAGTCAATATGAAAGTGAATATGACAGAGTTGTTAGAGCAAGCAATTTAGTGGAAAGAATATGATTTTCAGAGTTTTGAAAGTTATAAGATGAGTTGTGAAAGTGGAAGGATGAGAGTTTCAAGAACAATCTTGTTATAGTTTTGAATATATATTAGTGATGTAACTGATAAATTGTAGATTATAATTAAGTAATTAATATATAGTATTTACAATGATTACATATGAGAGTACTATGAAATGATAGTATATACAGTCATACAACTATAGAGTCTGATGGAATTATAAATATTATTTCTATGAACTCCGACAAGCAACAATAAGGTCTGACGATATCATAGCAATTTGATCTGAAGTCTGTGACATACTACTGTAATTGCACTGCGATCTTTGGTATATACGGCAGAACAAATCCAGATCCTTTGTCCATTACATCTGGAGATATATAGTGAATCTGCAATAAGGTTGAAATTGAACTACAAATTACATCATATTATTGGTGTATTGTCAAACAGTTATCTACATACTCTATACTCGACTTGTGCCAAGTTATATTTTTCTGCATTCTTGTGGTTACCAGCGATTACAGTAAGACATATGGTATATGTTCAGTTATAGATAACAACTTATCATTTCGTTTATACTGGACAATATTTAGTATATTGGAAAAGTACAGGACTAATAAGAATAGACATACAAGATTGGTATCAGGCTAGTTATAGAGAATAACTTTTGATCCAGAGGTCTACAAAAGAATATTGTTTGGATTTGTATATCCAAAATGTTATTTGTTGCCAAATATTTCTCAGCAAAAATGTTTTTTGTTTGTTAATATGTTTGAAGTTTCTGCTGAGTTTCCAAGTTTCTAAAATTGGTGGGTACTGTATTTACTTAAATAATATTGTTGGAAGCTTGTTAATATTGCTGAGATAATGGATTGATCCACCTAATCAATGTACTCTCTCTGATAAGAATAATATCCACTCAGTTCAAATAACTTATTTAAACACGTTCATCCCAGTATATATATTATTTGTTCTGGCTGATCTTATACTTCGAGATATTTTTCAAAATCCTGAAGCCATATTTCACTACATTGTTACCATAACCATTGCCCTAACAACTATTTATACTCCTGATATGATATTTTACTTTCTCCACTCTGTATTTGCACTATTGTCATCATCTTTTTGACCATTACTATACTAACACCATTAATATTACCATCTTCCTGACAACCATTCTTATCCCTGCAACATTATTTTACTTGTTCAATTCTGTATTTGCACTGTGTTCACCATCACAATTACTATTACCATTGCCCTGACAACCAGATTCATCCCTGAGGCAATATTTTATATTTTCCATTCGGTATTGTGATATTATAATTGTTTCTACCACCATCAGCAGCATCTGAATAACTATTTTCACTACTGAAACTGTATTTTTCCTAATTTATCTTGAATTTGTACCATTGCCACTATTGCCATCATAATTACGATTATTATATCTCTACTCAATTTCATATGCTCAATGAAAGTAATTTAATTTTACCATTTAGCCTTATCTTCTTCTTCCACCTCTAGTTCTGACACGTATTAAATATTTCCGAAGTCATTTTAATTGATTAATCGATATACTCAATTGATTGGTTGGATGAATACTCAAGATGGTGCAAATATATTGGGATATATACATTATTGGATCCCAACTGGCTGTTCTACTCTTTATTCTCCTCCTTCTTTCCTGTCTTCTGTATTGAATTTCTATTGAACCTTCACAGTTCAACTTCAATTGACTTCTAGCTATACTCAATATATTTTACCAAGTACATTAGACATGCATTTGTGCACCTGAGTATATCTATTATTGGTTCTCATCAGTCAGCTCTACTTATTCTGCTTCCACTACTCTACCAGTACTAACTGTATTTAAACATTTGCAAAATAACTCTAATTGACTCATGGATATATCCAATCAATTTGTCTTATTGAATATATTTGGACTGTATATGCACATTGGAGTATATCCATTATTGCCTTGGAACTGGTTATTCACCTACTATTTCTACTTCTTGATCAACAGCTGCAGTGTTCACCCAGTTCGAACTTTTGCCGACCAACTGCAATAGACTCATAGCCATAATCAATCCATTTGTTTTGTTCATTTCTTCAAGACGGTGCAAGTATAGCAGGGTATGTACATTATTGACTCTTAACTGAAAGCTCTACTTCTCTTTCTTTTCAATCATCAGATACTCCTTCATCTCCAGTCTTGATTCTTTTAAAACGTTTGCAGATAAGCATTGACTTTCATACATATATATTCAATCAATTTGTTGTGTTGAAAAGATTGTGACTGCCAATGTGTGCTTCAGTTTGTCCATTACTGGTTCTCAACTAGCTGCCCTACTACTCCGCAACCTCAATCTCCCTTTTATTCTATACTAACCATCATTGATTTTTCACAGTCAAATTTCTATTGACTTCTTGATTCACTCAGCCAATTTATATTACAGAATACATATTGAGGGTGCAAGCATTCTGGTCTATATACATTATTTACAGTCAACTGGCTGCTTATCTTTTTTTCCATTTCCATTTTTGTCCGCACCCTCCAATCCAATACCAACTTCTTTCAAACTGGTATGAATATACTTTGATTGACTTGTCAGTATGCTCAACTAATGAATTTCATCTCGTATATCTAGACTGTCCATGCATGCTGGGGCATATCCATTATTGGGTTTCAACTGGCTGCTTTTCTACTTCTCTTCTTTCTCCTGTCCCTTCCTCTACTCGAATACTAACTTCTTTCAAACTATTGCAGATCACCTTGAATAAACTTGTAAGTATTTTCAATTGATTTATCCTGCTGAATATATAAAGATTGTATTAGTACAGTATGTAAATTATTAAATCTCAATATGCTACTCCACTTCTATTACTGCTTTTTCATAAAATGTTAACCAACCTGGTAGTATCTATAATGATATATTGAATATAATGATTCAATCAAAGACTTTCTTTTGTTGAATACTTTAGTTGTATTGTACAGTAGAAAATACCATGGTAGAGCTTATAATTTGTATTGGAAGCAAGATTTGGGTTTATAAAAACTCATATCAAAATACTTTTGTTCAGAAATTGCAATGTTAATTTAGACCAAGTAGAATCGTAGATAAAACATATAATTTCCACTTCACTTGCCAAGGATTGTTACATTTACAAAGTATTCATGAATGTATCAGAAACTCATATCAAAGCTAGTAATAAAGGATATACATTCGTGAATATAATATTTTTTCATCAAGAACCCTTGTCCAGCATTCTGTTCGCATATTCATATTGTTGACAGTTTTTGAAACCTACTTTGAATCATTTACTTGCTAAGGTTACAATTATCAGAGAACTTGACAAAAATATATTTAGCATTGGCTGATATTATTACAATTATATTATTGTCCCAATATGTCTCACAGTGCTTTTCCCAAGTGCTAAAGCCCCGGGAGTCCACCTATACTATAAAAACAGCCGAAGGAGCCATTGCCTGCTCAAGAGTTGGGTCAGACTATTCAAAACACTGAATCTAAACCTCTAGCAAATCTGACTTCAATGTAACAGTTGAATCTTGCAGTAGCACCTGCAGTAAATGAAATATCTAACAATAGCCCAACAGCAGCAGATCTTGTCTGCTCCTGTATCTGTAGCTATATTTGTATATCCATTCTATGGATACATACTATACCGTATCCAATGTTCAATGTATGGGACTGGTTCCCATTTCGCTATATGAATAGCCTTCCTACCGTATTTCCTATGGAAGAGTAATTATTAGTGTATAAACTCAAAAAGTATTAAGTCCTATAATTTGATGGAAAATTCAATCCAGAGCACTCGTTAAAGTGGTAACAGAGTATTGAATAATATTTCAATATACAGTAAAGAGCAAAACATCTCTAATAAGTACTGTATAGTAGAACATCACTGCAAATATTTTGATTGCTTTACTCTTCTTCTTCTCCAATAGAAAAGTATCACTTCTTTCAAATCACAGTATTATCTAGTTTACTTGGCTGGGCAAAAACCAATAATATAGTAGTCTATCTATTTATATTTTCAACCAAACAAATTTTATATGATTTTGTAATTCTTAAATACAGATTGAACCAGTTGGAATTCTACAATTGGTGGTTCAAATACATCAAAGTGTTGGCACACACTGTGTATGTAGCCATATATGATATCCACACTCAGTAATATATGTATTCCTAATATTTTGCGTACAGAATATATTATTATGAGCTTGATAATTGATACAGTTTGGTATATAGAATATGTGGACTATGTGGCTGTTTTAATTAATATTATGAATGAGTTGAATCTACTTCAATAAAATTGAAATAGTACTCTTGGCAGAAATAATACTGATAAAGCCACAATCCTTGTATTCTATTTCATGCAATTGGTATCAATTAGCCATAGAAATATTGACATATGATATGGTAATGGAGGCTATGGAATAAATTTCCGCAGACTCCACAGCAATATATGGAAGATGGGCAGATTACAAAGCCAGTGTTTGATTATTCAAATGAAAAAGAGAAAGAAATGGAGAAGGAAGAAACAGGTTATATAGGAATAAACAAAATAATACTATCAAGACAAAAGCAGTAATAGATAAAATTACCACTGAAAACAAAGATCAAAATGATATTGGTGGTATTACTGATAACAGATTGGTAGGAAATATTCAAAGGGAATATATAAGTGCAGCATGTCAAACTTGAAACAAGAATATATGATGCAATTATAAAAAAGAAAGAATAATGCTTTTAATAGTAAAATTAATAAGTATTCTGGAAATCTTCAATATATTGATTTGCCAGATAATTTCTCAAAATAATGAAACGAAAAAGTATATACCTTGCGCACTGGTGGTTCAAGATACTATGTGGTCAACTCCAAACTCATTATTCATGTTTAGAACAGAGAAACTAAATACCATCTTTGCTGCTGCAGTATAATACTTTTGACTATGCCACAAGAAAAGATTTTTGCATATGAAGATACTATATTTATATAACCAAGTGGCTTTTGTATAGTGTGAGTTTGAAAGAATTCCTGTCAATCTAGAACAAGTGGAAACAATTTTTTATATACCAACATACTTGAATATTAGTACATTATCAAATATTGTGTATTTGACTATTTTGCAACTGATAACATTACTGAAAAATGCTAAAATCCCTTTTCTTTTGCTTTGATGTTCCTTAAGTTCTATAATGCATCAAATTGACCAAGCCCATATCTTTGAGAATTGCCCTATAGATATTAGATATTGTACTCATAGTTCTGATTTTTCTTGGGTTTTTTTTTCCGTATAAAATTATTGATGATTATTGTGGTTCTTTTCTGAATTGTTTGTAAATTGTGCTATTCATTGCACTGTATTATGTTGATCAGGCTCTGGTAATCCTGGCATAGATAATATAACTTCTACAGTTGCTCAATATATAAAACACGATAATTCACCACCACTAGTACCACCTCTTTCATGTATACATGTTCAACTTGGGCATTTGCAGTTCATCTCCAAATCAATCGTGAATAGAACTATTGTACTCACCGTCTTGAGTCAATCAAATTGAGATACTCCAAGAATTACTTGCATAACTCCTCATGTTGCCCCACAAGTAAAAGACACAGTAATTTACTATCAGTTTCCCCTTCCACTGCTGCTGCATTCATTTGGTGCAAATTATGGCTGTTCTTTCAATCAATTGCAACTGGTGGCATTGAATGAAATATCATATATTAATCAAGCACAAGTACTGCAGGGATTGATTGTACAACTTCTAGACTTGCCATACCAGTGAATTGAATAGTATCTTACCATAGCCACTAACAGTTTATTCATGTATATCTAATTTTATCTGACTATTGCAGTTCTTCTTTGAATCAATCATTATTAGAACCATTCAATATAATTTGTTGGGTTGATCAAGCTCAAATATTCTATATATTGGTCACACAACTTTGAAATCTACACCCCAAATAAAAGAAATAGTACTTATCCACCACCACTATCTTATGTTTTTTTTATATTTGATTGGATTTGAATTTTGCACATAATTTCTGAATTGATCTTCAATGGCACCATGTAATATCCTTTGTTCAGTTAATCCTGCTTCAGTACTCCAGGCATCAGCTTCACAATATCCACAGTTGACTCATTAATAATGGGAATAAATATTGTTTCAAAGTACAAAACTATGGGAAATACTTTCATTGGTTAAACATATTGGTAAAGCAATTTTTCCTTTTCCACAAGATTTACAGCTATGCCCAAATAGTAAAAAATGACATCTTCTTCCCATTTGAGTCAAAGAGTATCGTCTCGGTATAACAAGTCATACTAGTAGATTTACGATCTCCAGAGACTGCGGTAGTATATATCATGGATGAATATATTCAAACTCCAGATCAATTTATTGTACCAAAAGAAGTATTGTTATCTCTTTCAAAATAGTATCCATTGTGATCCTGAAAGTTGTAGAATTAATGTATAAGAATTGGTGGAGTTTTGATGTATTTTGTATTGACAATATAGACCAACTTATAAACCTGGTTTGTTTGCATACAAATTCAGTAAACATAATCAATTTAATATATTTATAAATTTCTAGCAACTTTTGGAAAATTATTGGCAAGTCAATTATTTCAAAAACTAATATATAGTAAATTTATCATATAAAGAAACTCAGATACATTTCTGATTATCTGTAAATCAATGGTCAGAATGGAAACGTGGATGTAAATCTAGTATTGTGGGTTCATTTTTAAGGGAAAAGCCAAGATCACTGAGAATTTTAATCCATGACTGTATTTTAAATTGCAGAAATAAATTGATATTTAGATAGGGAGTATATTGATAGATGTTGCTTATATATGAACCTGGTTGTATTTGATATATCAGGTGCATTGGATATATATATAGATACCGAACATAGCTACTATTTTTTTCTAATGTGGTATGCTATACCAAAATAATGCCACTCAAATAGATTTGACCTATTCACTACAACAGGTCCAATAAAAGCTCAATGCAGAAAATCAGGCATCATATTAACCCGTTATAGTATATCATATGGCTGGAACAGACTGTCACCTGTGACTTATTGAATTACTGCCTTGGTGGCTTGCACTGGAACAAAAAAGAATCGAAAGATAATGGAATGATAATGACTATATTGACAAAGCCTATTTGCATAGTATCAGACAACCCTGAATATATACAGAATTCAGGGTATGACATTACTGTTATTATATTACAGTATGGGATGCTTATACTGTCTATGGCAAAATGTTTTTCAGAATTGGTAGTAAATATATATACCAAAAGTGCGGACAAGGAAATATAGTAGCTGGACAGTACAATGATGCAGACTGAGATCTTTATTTGGAAGGCAATAATAAGAAATGATATTACCATTGCAATGATTCTGTATTTCAAATACCATCACCGTATTCTGTTCCAAGGCAATTGACAAAAACCAATACACCTTATTTTCATATATATATATGGCAGCTTTCTAATCTACAGCATAATTCATTATATTTTAAATTCAAAAAGAAAATGATAATATTCAAATAACTCAGCAAAATCAAACATACTACCAACTGGATACATTTTAACAATCCCAGTAACTGGAAGAGCTTTATGGAACTGACAGGAATATTAAGTACTTTTTATCCTTGATGTCATATAATTATCTTTCAGAATGCTAAGTGTCAATTGTTCAGGGTTCACTATTCCAGTGATTATGAAGACCAATAGCAGGAGGGCAAAGAGCGTTACAGATAGATTGTAGCTACAGGGAAAGAACTGGAAACAAAAGACTCAATCTGGAATTACCAAGAGTGAATGTAGTCAAAGATAAATAACAAGTGCCAACTGTATTTCTTAAAATCCTACCATTATACCATCTGCTGCAGCTACCTTCATAACAGTCTCAAATAGTATATCTGCTCAACTTTGTTCTTCCTTATTCCATCAACAATCGTGAGTGGGGGCAGTTATTGGTTTTGTAGTTGAAGTGTTTTCTGGGCAATATTTTTTAATTAACATATTGGTGGAACATTGTAAATGTATTACTGACTTGGCAACTTGACTCAATGGATACAGGGGTTGATAACTTTAATGATTTTGTATAGTCCTATTGATTTCCAATCAAGCTTCATGGTTGGCCTTATGGTTAATATGTTTCTTACATCTAGCCAATCTTTTTCTCCTACTACCAGTTCTATTGTGCCCCTGTGGAGCAGATTGGCCTGTTTTGACTGTACAGCCTGGGCCATTGTCATTGTGGTATTGAGTTGTCAAAAACGTTGTCCCATTCTGTGAGCGATTTGATAAATATTTACCTTGCTAATATAATCAGGTTCCTCACTTTGATGTTGGCTGCAGGTTATTTGTTTGTGAAATCTACAGTTGCCAAAAAATAAACTACAGTTAGTTATCACTGAAGTATGATTGTTAGCTGTGATTTCTTCCTACAATTGCTACTGGACCCAATTCCCCTGCTGGGAATAGTGTTAGCAACGGTTCCGGGTTACCCGGCCGCAGTCCGGGTTGGAACCGCAACCGTGCCCCTGGGTCGGTTCTGGAACCGCCAAGGAACCGAACCGCCCAATCACAAGCGGTTCCAAACCCGGACCGGAGCTCCGGGTCCGGTTCTGGAACCGCCAAGGAACCGAACCGCCCAATCACAAGCGGTTCCAACCCGGAACCGAACCGAAACCCGCCGGGTTTTGGCGGGTTTCACCTGCAGCAGAGCCTCATTTTTCATCGGCCCCAATAATTACAGCTTTTCTGCACCAATTAAGTATTTGAGTTCTGATTGGATCGCAACATGTTATATGCGTAGATTATGCAGTTTTTGACGCTCTTTTACTTGCCGCTCTCCGATTTGCGATACGATTAGTATTCGTCGAGTCGCTGTGAAATAAAGCCGAAAATGCGGCCAAAATCGACTGTTTTTCGCAGCGACTCAACGAATATTAATGTTATCGCAAATCGGAGAGCGGGAGGTGAAAGAGCGTCAAAAACTGCATAATCTACGTATATAACATGTTGCGATCCAATCCGAACTCAAATACTTAATTGGAGCGATAGTTTTAGAGAAGAAATCCGCCAAAACCCGGCGGGTCTGGGTCAGTTCCGGGTCGGAACCGCTTGTGATTGGGCGGTTTGGTTCGTTGGCGGTTCCAGAACCGGACCCGGAGCTCCGGTCCGGGTTTGGAACCGCTTGTAATTGGGCGGTTCGGTTCCTTGGCGGTTCTGGAACCGGAACCGACCTGGATCCGTAATTTGGAACCGTTGCTAACACTAGCTGGGAATAAACCCAGTTGTGGTGATACTGTTATATTGACTCTTTTGGTTTGAGTATCAGTTTGGGGGTAACATTTGAGTGATAATCTTCAATCAATTTCCAGTATCTCACTAAAGAAGTTTTATAACTCCAAAGCATACTGCAGACCTTTGTCTAATGATAATATTTCTGGTAGTTCATCCAGTCATAGCTGTTCATTGATATATATTTTCCCCAACATCTTTTTATCTACCTTGTTTGTACAATATACTGCATGATGTATTTTGGTTATGTAGTTATCCACAATCTATATCCGGATGAACTGTGGATTTTATGGTAGTCCAACTATGTCATTTATGACCAAGTTTTTCAATAGTTGCCCTAGTATCTTCAATGCTCACAACCTGCAACAAATCTTTGTATAGATTGCATTGCACTGCTAGCAGGCAGAGCAGTATAATATATAGTGATCCAAATTATTTCATATTTGCTCCCTTCAGTGGCTTCTATTCAATAATTCATAGGTGTGTACTTTGCCTAGATATTGTGTAACAGGTTCATAGTGGCATTTGTGAATCAATTTGAACTGTTGCAGACATGTTGGTTGAGCTTGCTGTAGTTCAATAATTACATGTAGTTGTTGGTTTTAATTTTATTTATCAATATTGTCATATGCATACTGCTAGTATAAGTATTCTATCCGATTCTATAATTTCGTCATATTTAATCAATTATTGTCAAGATTGAATGTTTCTGCAAAGAACATTATCAACAACAATCTTTATTGCTTTTCAAGATTTTCCATTTTGTGTATGATTGGTTTAGTTTTTTTTCTGCACCCCTGTGTGGAGAAATATTTCCTGGTATTCTGAGTATATTGAGTTTTTGACATCGTAATTCCAGCCAATGGACAATTTTGAACATGATCAGAGACAGGAATTTGGAGCACCGGGTTTACCTCAGATTCAAGAAAGTATAATAATGAAGAATCCATGGTATATGTAATCAATTAGAATTTTAATTTGATATACGTAATATTTGTATTGAGATCTCCAGATTTTGAGACTCTTTATTATTGTGTCTATGTCTTGATCATATATTTTATAATATTCTTGGGTTTGCAAATGTTTATTGGAGGAAAATATGACTGGATCCAATATTGCATAATAGTGGTATTGTGAAAGGATCATGGCAGATGTGTAACTTGAAGTGTCAGTATCAAGGACCATCTCATTTTTATTATCGAAGTGGGCTAGTACTTCTGTTGTCATCCACGCTGTCTTGAGTTCTGCGAATAATGTTTTCTGCTTTGGATTCCAGCCAAAGGTGCAAACTTGTTTATAAGTTTTGTAATCAGTTGTACCACCATGCTGTATTTCCATATGAATCCTTGTTAGATATTGGCAAAGTCTAAACAGACTTTAACTTCTTTAAGTTCCTTCAGTGCTTCCCAATTGTCAATGGCTTGGACTTTTTCCAAATCCTTTCTAATTTTGTTTACTCTAACAATAAAACCTAGGTATTTGACTTCATGCTGGTGAAACTGATATATTTCCAGTGATTAATCGAAACAGGGCTCCTTCAGTAATGTCATTGATACTTGGATAGATTTCTTATATTCGTTCAGATTATAACAGTACATAGGAATAGTAATCCAGATATCTGTGGAATATATATCCATGAATTGTCATAATGTATTATTGATGAGCTGTTGGAATAATTCTGGTATATTCGCATGTCTGAATGATAGAATAATGGTTTACAGAAGTCCATTGTAGGTTCTAAAGGCAATGATTTACATATTTCCATCTGCAATTCAAATTGTGGAATTTGTGCCACCGATATCTTGCTTGGTATAGTAGCAGGCCTTCGAATGTTTTAACAAGGTCTCTTGAATTAATAGCCTGAAAAATGTATTTTATACTGTTCCCTCATATAGATCTTAGTAGTCCACACAGAGTCTTCAGTCTACCCCCAGCTTTGGAGTGAAAAGTATTGGAGTTATACAGGATGATGATGACAGCTGGATGAATCCCTTGAATAAGTTCTTGGATATGTACTCTTGGAATACTTGTAGCTGTTTCCGTAACACACAGTTAACCAATATCAATCATGATATGACTTCTTCTTGCAATTGAATCCTGTGATTATAGAATTAGTTCAATTGTAATATCTCTGCAACTACCATACTGAATAGGGGTAAACACTTACACAATATTTGTGGGAATTATATCTTTCAACAGTTTTTTCTGTAGATTCATTATGGTGAAGAGTATATTTATTTCATATAATATAATAGTATAAACCTTGAATCCTGTCATTTTGATTCTTCTCATAAAGGGTAATGGGACTACTGAGCAGATGTCCAACGTATATCTTTTTGAGACTGTTGTTGTTTCCATATGATTACCCTACACCCATACAATCAAATGGTACTGGCAGCTGTATTCCCAATAATTGTTTTTTAAAGCACTTTTGAAACTCTGAAAATTGTTTGTTAGTTTTAAAGTTGTAGTCTGGGCGACTCTAGCACCATTTGATAGAATTTTAATTGTGTTATGAATGCTGGTAATTGTTTTTGATGTAATCTCATTCCTACATTTAACTTTATCCGAGTCAGAATAGTTTCTGATTCAAT
This sequence comes from Trichophaea hybrida, assembly GCA_015178995.1. Lineage (NCBI taxonomy): Eukaryota > Fungi > Ascomycota > Pezizomycetes > Pezizales > Pyronemataceae > Trichophaea > Trichophaea hybrida. The sequence continues at coordinate 45,427 of WHVE01000116.1, forward strand.
CTGTTTTCAGTTATTAACCTCTTATTGTCTTGCCTTTTTTAATTCTTTTTCTTCCAACTGATAATGGTAAGTGAAATCATATTTATTAATACAATTCCAGCGGCTGCACTTTCGATTAAAGTATGTATATTGATCAGTATTTTCTGATTTTCTGTGAAAATTATACAATATGGTATTTGTTTTCCATTGAGAATTCATTGATATTTGCACTGTGAATTGAAAATGTTGAAATTGCAAAACTAGGACTAATATTTGCTAACAAAGGAGATTTGTATCTTGTACAATGATTGTCTTTATTGGAGTAGTTTAAATATTTTCTAACTCTTTTTCCTACTTCTTCCCTTTCTCCATATCTTTTTTAACAGAAATAATTGCTACTTGCCTCAAAGCTGCTTTTAATGTTTTTGCACATGATAGTATAAAACATCTTTGATCATTGCAGTGTGTTCAAAGTCACCCTGTTCTTCCCCTTCTTTTCCCTTTGGATGTAGCCTTTTTTCCTTTGACTCAAGAAAGATTTATATGAGTTGAGCCAAAATAATTTGCCATATATTCGGCAGGTACTACCAGTAGGGCTGATGTGTTGGTTATAATATGAAATCACTTGGAGCTTGTGGTCGATTTGTGCAATTTTTTTTTGGCAGTATGGATTCATTTTTGGATATCACATATGGAACGGAGATTGAAGAATACAATCAAAACAGCTGTGATGTCACAATATAATAAAAAGTTTCATCAGCAAAATGTAAAATGTTTCTGGAGTATTGGTGTAATATTCGAAAGGCTTCCTACAGCTTCTGGACACACCTGGAGACTGCTAGAGCATGGCCAGGTACTCCAAAAACCTCTGGGAGAAAGGGTATATTCCAGACCCTCCTGGAGGTCTTACCGAACCTCCTGGAGACTCCCAGGGTATGCAAATATACTTTCGGAGCCTCCTGGGACATTGAAACGTAGTTTCGGTGCCTCCATAAGAAATGGGTATAGTTTCAGACCCTTCTGGAACTCTCCCCAACCGTTCTGCAGTGTTTACCAATCCTTCAAATGCTCAGACCAACCCTCCTGGAGCTTGAGCCAAGTTCTTTCAAAATCTTCCCAGGTTTGACAAGGTTTTGGTGTACCAGACATGGTTTTTGGCACAGTGAAAACTACTGCCATGATGCACAGCACTCTTGAGATGCTTGAAACTTATGACATCTATGGTACTTCTAAGATACTTAGCACTCCTGTGGTGCTCCTAACTCATTAGATCCCTGGCGCTTCTGAGATCCCTGGTGCTCTGGAATTTTCCTTTGTACAAGCCTCAGATATTGGTGACGTGTTGATGCTATTGATATTGACAATATATACAGGGTAGAACAAAAACAATGGAGATGAGGGATGACTTTCAAGCAGGCTTGAAGTGAGTTTGAAGAAAGATAGATTTTGAGCAGGTATGAGGTGAGATTAGTGCTGCCGAGCATGTGAAATTGTAAAAGACAGTTGCTGAAGGTGGTTGCTGAAAGTGAGAGCATGACAGATCACAAGTAATTGGGGTGAGATCTGGCTTGGAATATGTGAACTTATGATCAGGAAGCCAAGTAGAGAACTTATCTTAGGTTAAGTGAAGAGGCTGCATGTATAGTGCTCCACAGCCAGTCCATGGGAGGTAGTCAGATGGGAGAGTCACTAGGTGCAGCTGGCTGCAGCTAGTGAGCACCAGATCGAGTGTAATAGATGCAAGACCTAGCTTAAGAGATATTATCCCATGATTGCAAAGCCAAGTATAAGATTTACCTTGGATAGAGAAGAGTTAGTTTCTGCAAATGGCTGTAAAGATGGGAAGCATACTGTATGCGAGAGTAATCAATCAAGTGAGGGCAGATGTGTACTTGCCTGACCGGCAATATGCAGGGCTGGTGATTAACTTGGGTAAAACTGGATATAACTGAAAGGAAAGTGAGAGACGATGGATGAGAACTTGAGAGCTGCAAGGAGACCTAAGTTGGGCAAAAGCTCTGGAAGCTTGCATACGTGTATGAAAAATTCATCTGGATCTGGTATGTTGCACCTGTCAACTTGTCCAATCAGCTTGGCAAGCTGTATTTTCTAACCGAATCGTGCAGATCAAATCTAAATCAGAGGTATAATTTCTGCCAACCAAGCCTGATAGGGGTTAGTCCATTGAATGTCAAACAGATTAGATGAGATTATAAATACACTTTACCAAATCTAGTTCGAGTTTCGCATGTGTAAATCAACACTCAGCAGGCTTTTGTCTATTTCTGTCACTCTGCAGCTCTCAAACCCTCATTTATCCTCTCTGGCTTTCCTGCTCATCCCCTCTCTCAACCTTGTTCCATCCTGCTTGTGTGGATCATGTTCCTCCCTGAGCATTACTTGTTATTAGGCATTTAATATCATGAGCCACCATTAGAGATAGCTTTGATTCATCTTTGCTTAATTGATCCTTCTTCCATACTATGCAGTACTCGTCTCTGCAGCCAGCTTTAGAGAAAGACTCCTTTCTATAGATATTATGTCCTCCACTCGGCTGTGCAATCATGGGATAACATCTTTCAAGACACAGGTTTTGCACCAATGACACTCACACTCGGTCTGGCCCTCGGACTGTGCAGCCAGCTGCACCTACAGGCTCTCTATCCCATGCGAACACCATATGTGCAGCCACACCTCTCTACCCAAGTTCAGTCCTCCACTCAGCTTTGGGATCATTCATCATCATCTTTCAATTTATATCTTACACAAATTCCTTTTACAGATTACTTGTATTCTGTATGGTCCTCACTTGCCACATCCAGCTTCTGAGACTGTCGCTCTTGCAATTACTCATTGTTGGTAGCCTTAATCAATAAGCTTCTGGGATTATCTCTTTCACAATTACTTGTGCTTGGCAGCATTCAATCCCGCCCTTTATCCATCACATCTATCTGTCGATAAACTTTCTCCAAGTCCACTTGAAATGTATCATTTTCTTCTCTCTTCAATTCCACCGGAATTCACGTCAATCTCACCAAGCCCACTTAAGATCTATGTTGTTATCTCTCTCCAAGCCGATTGGAGATCTATAATGTCACCCCATGCCTGTCTTATCTCCCTCTATGTATTAGTCCAAGTATGTATATACTGTAGATAGTTAGATAACAATAGAAACTACAATTGCAACCATCTTTGTCTCCATACCAGTGCTACTCAAAAGCCCTCAAGCATAAACATGTTTTTCATGATCTCCAGAATCATATACCAGTGCTTCCGAAGACTCCAGAAGCTCACACCAGTGCTTCTGGAGGCTCCAAAACTATGCACCAGCGCATTCGAAGGCTCTAGAAGATTGCCCTGGCAGGTCCTGTGGCTTCAAAACCTTGCACCAGTATGTCTGGAGTTTCCAGGACCTTACTATGGCGCTCCCAAAAGCTTCAGATTCTAATACCGGCAATCCTGGAGGTTCCAGATACTTACACTGGCACTTCCAGAGGCTTCAGAACCTTGCACCAGTGCTTTTGCAGGCTCTAGAATCTTATACTGGCACTCCCGGAAGCTCCAGAACCTGGCATCTGCATTGCTGGGGATTCCAGAATGTTACACTGGTGCTCCCAGAGGCTCCTGGCGTGCCCTCCAATATTCCACATGCATCCGAAACTGTGTGCTTGCTCCAAAATACTCCAAATTACTCCGACCGCTCCTTGAGCCTCCGAGAGCCTCAGGCAGCAAGAGTTACATTTTCCTGATGTTTTAAGCTGATCTGAAAGCCCATGGACTGAAGCATCATTTTAACTGCTTTCTTTCAATTGATATGAACTATCCATTGTTGCAATGCCAGAGAATACAGTGAGATTTCCCAGTTATTCCATTACAGCATTCCAAGTTCTTTATCTATAGTGGCTTGTAGATTCAGGTTTGCAAATACCAACTGTAGTATTTCCACCTGAGTATTGAAATTTGAGAGAATGACTTATCCAGTGGATTTTTTGATGCATGGTAAAAATTGGGACAGGGCTATATCCTCAAGGCTGATGACTGTATATCTTAAACTCATTTGTCTCAACAGCAATTTATATCAGATCGACCTGTGTCCAGAAAATCACCAGCCAAATCTTTGTGGTGCTGTGAATGAAGTTCTTTTGAGGCATTGAACAGTACTTTTGCCAGTCTCATGTTATTATATCAGGTCAATTTATATACCATCTAAAGGGTCCACTCTGTGTTTGTAAGTTTTTTTATATTACATTTTTCAGTGCTTCTTTCAAGAACCTTTCCTCTTTCAGCACCACAACTGGCAGCAGTTACTTAGATACTCACTTCTCTTTCTGTCAGATGGCATGATATTTGAACAATTATTTTTTCGATAAGCAGTTAATTTTATAAATGACTGGTCAGCTGAATGGAGCATTTCATCTGCAATTGCTGAAACAATAATTCAAGGTCTGAGTGCTATTCCAATACTTTGGTTGTTCTGCAGCTCAATGTATTTGAAGATTAATTCATAAAAATAATGGTTGCATTCAAATCCTAACAATTTAATTGATGATAATACTTGTAAACAATTTTTATAAATGTATTTCCAAAGGCTGTTGATTTGTAGGTATATTCAGCTATTGATTGCACTACAGGTGTCACACAAAATATATTGTGTTGCATTGCAGTATATTTTGTATCTGATGAGAAATATTTTTCAGATTCTTTTGATGTCAAATATATTTTAATAATCCGCACTTAAATAACTGGTGTTTGTGAAGTTGGTTAAATTGTCATAGGTTTTAAATAGCATTGATATTTGCCTCTAAGTCAATTTATACAAAATCAATTACAACAAACAAAAAGTCATGTTTATTAATCGCAATTGATTTCACAGCCAAAGATGTTTGAATTGGTTGGTCCGCAAATATTCTTCATATTCTCTATGGAAAGATGTTACCAGATATTGTATACAATTTATCAGTTGTTGAAATTGCCAACGGATCCAAATACAGTACACCTAGTATTGCAGAATTAGTACCAAAATCAATATCCACTCCAGTTAGGGTAACAGCAAATGAATTTGATTTGAAAATATAATTGGGAAAGTCAATTATGATTGATTCTTCTGTAAATAGTTTAGGCCAGAAAGTTCTAGAGTTAATGATTACCAAAAGCTAGATAGCTAAGGGGGTGAAAGATAGACTATAGCTGGAGGGAAAAAATTGTAAACAAGAGACTTGATCCAGAATTACAAAAGTGAAAGAAGTTAATACTGGTACTATTTGATTGTTTTGTAGGCTAGAGAATAAGTGAAGAAAGAAACCTATCTTCAACGAAATACCTGGCTTATATGCAACGATTATAACAATCATTAATACAACTTACCAGTTCAATCATATTTTCCAACTCTTACTATTTATGTTTACCATCATTCGACAATTCCTATTTCTTTGACAAAATACAATTTCTTTGATGCAAAGCTTATCTTCTTTCTGCATATCATGATTCCTTCTGTATCAAATATGTTTTTCTTCTTCTATTGCATATTAACATCTATTCTTTACTGATCTTTACTGTATCATTGATCTGCACTCAATACAACCATAGCACTATAATGCATCTCATTTTATGATCTGGTTTTCCATTTATCCTATCTGATAGACAGTATTTACAAATGCAATAAACATCTTCAAACCGGCAATAATTTGCCAGTCAATTCATGCACTATTCCAAAAAGACCATGTCATTTATCTGGTAGATACTGATATATCTCACTTGATCAATCCAGCCATATCATAGTATCTATGAGATATAATAGCAGTGGTATGCAATATTGCATGTATTTTAAAAAATTTTAATGATATTGAAATGTGTTTTAGTACCTATGATATATAGCTACTTGATATCTGAAATGCAATTTAATATTGGTAGTTCAGTTTTAAAAGTATCTACAAATTCAGTGTTCAAACTGACCATTCATCTATGAAATATATTCTTGGCTCATAGATATTCATACAATGTTCCATTTAATACTTGGAGACGCAATAGAAGTTTGACTTTGATATTAAATACTATCCATATTTATTGAAAAATAGTGAAAACAATTTTATATATTGAGTGAACTATGAATATATACTACTTTATGCAATAGAACAAAAATTGGTACATAAAACCAATAGATTGTAGGACAGTAAATATAGTACATACAGAAATTTAACTATTTGGTGGTAGTCCAGGAAATTCCTTGTTTCATGATATATGGATATTAAATATATAGTGACTATATTCTCTAGTAGTTCAAAAGTACAAACAGGAAATAGGATACTGGAAGCTAAACCAAATACAAATGAATTGCAGAAAAAAGTGAAAGAATTGAAATTTGTACTGAAAAAGAGGCTAATTCAAGAAGCAGCAATATGGATATTGGATATATACAAAGAATTTTAACAACTGGTATATTGAAATGGCTATAATTGAGCAATTGAAGACCACTTTGGGGTCCAATCAAGAACAACTCGGCTAGCCAGCGGTGTTATACTCTAATGGGCCAATTCGGAATATAAAGTAATCCATTCACGGATAGTTTACAGATGATAGTGCTATGTTGTCAACTGAGAAACTATATTGTCTATTTCAACTGCTTTATATTCCCAGCTCATAATGGAAAACAATTAATATGGATTTCAATATTTAGCTCTTAGTATAAGTCAACAATGTAAATACAATTGTTAAACATAATACAATAATCATTTTTCTCAACTTACTTACTATTCAAGCCCACAGGTTGCTATTCAGAATATCAGCCTAACTGTGGAGTAATTTGCGGAAATTTTCAAGGACAGATACTTCAATTCCCATGGCTTGCCTGCAGCCATAGTATTACACTGCAACCTCCAATTTACCTTGGATTTCCTGAAGCTTCAGACTATCAGCCAAATCTCAACCAAAATATCAAGTACCTTCAATCTACACACCCAAAGCCTGATAGAAAAGGGGAATATAATTGATAAGTAATATTTTCTATGTGTTGAAGTGGTTTATAAATTAATATCAGACTGCTGTCTCAGTCGGGCAGAGTTTAGTTACAACCGGTATATTTACCAAACATATAGCATATTTTTTCTTTGAAACATCTTTCATATACCACCCTTTTATCGAATCTTCCATATTGGTGGTGGCAATACAAACCGGGTACAGTAGTTGCTCAGTCACTGCTAACTTGGTAATTAAAATTGAATACTTTATTTACCTCTTGATAAATCCACTAAAGGTTACTCAGACTGGACAGATATTGATGGCCAATATACAGTGACAATTGCCTAGCTTTCAGCCCTTAGAGTCTATAATACTGTATACAGAGAATAATTTAATTGGATCCACAAACCATATTGGAAATAATGTTAATAGAGTGGATATCAATTGTCAGAGTCTTTCACTTAACAAGTTCCTGAAGCAGAAGCATACAAATACATTTATTATGGAAAATTTGTATAGAAAAGATTCATTCCAATTCAAAACTAATTTGAACAATCTATAAATAATCCAGATATTCAATGTCAACCAGTACACGTAGTATGAAATTAGTAATAGATAGTTACAACAACTGCTTTAGACTATAAGGGTCACAAAGAACAGAGCTTCAAAACACAAGATCAAACAAATTACAATGTGAAACCAAAGGACCAACAAAGGCAAATGGGATTTTCTAGTTCAATAGAAATACTATCCTGAAAAGATAAGCACCAGGGTACTCATCAATCTTGTATGGGTAATTGTTGCAGATTGTATTGTAATTGTAATTTCAAACCAAACCGATATGATTATTTTAGAATTCAGCATATCACAAAGTCAAAATCAAATAAACATTATAATCAAGCAGTATAAAAATACATGTCAATATAGAGAAACATATAAAAAAACCAATAACAGTTATTTAAAGAATGATTTAATATTGTATTTCTTGGTTGAATTCAGGATACCAACAGCCATAAAGCTTGCTTGGAACAAATCTGCATATTCAATGATATAGCTATATATATATGCGTCCACTAAATGAAAAGTAGAATAGTATCACCACTCAGCTGATGCTAGGATATTTTCTGTCGATACTCAATTCCAATTGACCGTTAATATGCTATTATGAAAATGATTGTTCATACAGGCTATATAATGGTAGCTGAATAACTACACTATTTATAGTTATTGTACATGTGTGCAATAGCACTCCAGTGATCATCTTATCTATATACCACTCTATTATCTTTATATATATATGTTTGCCACACTATCCACTTTTATACTCTTATATATTACTTTACCCAGTTGTAAACTTTTACACTATTATTGATCTTTATTAATGGATATAATTTATTTACAATATCACTTGAATTACGTCCAGCTTGTTATATGGTGACACATTTGAATAAAAACTCATAAGAATTTAAAAGCAACTGATTATCAAAATAAACATAGTTGATAAGTATATTCAATTTGTATTGGCAACAGTTACTGATCATCCAGCTGCAGTCTGGATATGAAACTGGACCAGAGCTCCAGTACCAGTTTGAAACTGAACTGAATCTAAATTAGAAATAATTTGCTGTTTCAAACTGGAAACTGATCCAGCCAACCCACAAATTGTTCTGGGCTTGGTTAAATCTGCTGGGTTTAATCTCCAGTTGAATATTTTGGGGTTAATTCAATTTAATATAATCCAAGTCATTCGGTATATGGTAGCAATTTCTATATTGGTTATAAAGTTCATTGAATATTCAACAAAAGAAAATTACCAATTCAATCAATGAATGTTGATTCTATTGGGATTTGGTTGATATTGATTTTACAACTTATAAACAATACTAGAATATATGTGTTTTGTAAAATTAGCTAGTCAATAAGATGAATTTGAATATATAGCCAAATGCAATCATTTATTAATAAAGTAGTAACTTCAAGATTGTTGATGCTTATTTTACACTTTATTTTATGCCACTGTTGATACCGATTGATACTGATTTTAGAACATTTATTAAGTAAAAGTACAAGTATATTTTTTCTTTAAAGTTAGTCATCATATCAAATTTGACTATTATGGAAAATGCAATAGTATGGTATAATAAAAGTTTATGGTAATTTTACACTGCATTTTCTAGCAGCTGTTGGCAGTTATTGATGTCTATTTTAGCACATTTATATAATACTAACACACAAGTATTTCTAATCCACAGTCAGTCATTATAACTGAATTAATCCTTTTGCAGAATATAATAGCATGATATGATAAAGTGGTATGTAGAAGAGAGTTGGTATCTATTTTAAGCCACATGTCAGGCTACTATTGACACTTGATACTGATTTCAGACCAATCATATAATAGTAGAATATGTTTTTTTCTGGATTCAAGTTGGTCATTATGTATGTATTAACTTATTTTGAGAATATAATTGTATGGTACGAAAACTGTTGATGATCATTTCAGGTTGACTTTCAAGCAGATGTTGACGCCTGTTGATACCCATTTAAACACATTCAAACAATACTAGAATACAAATATTTCTTATTATAAGTCATTCGTTATGCCTGAATTCACAGTTTTGAAGAATTTTAATTTACACTCTAATAAAGTTGTGACCTCAAAAGAGTTGATACTTATTTTGAACTGCATTTTGAGCAGCTGTTGACACTCATTGATATTCATTGACACTTATGTTTGAATATTGATATAATATTCTTACCTATGAATTATATGTTTAATGTAAAGTATTATAAATCAATCGATTGATTTGGAGCATGCAATCATATATGATTATTAAGTCATTGCCAGATAAGTATTGATGCTCATTTTAAGCTGCATTTCAAGCTGCTGTTGCTACTCATTGATACTCATTAATGCTCATTGAAAAACAACCATATTATACTACTACATAAGTATTTTGCGTTGAACGTCACTTATCAATGAATGGATCAACTTATATGCTATTATCCAGTGATTGCCCAATCAGTGTTGATGCTCATTTCAAGCTGTGTTTGAAGCTGCTGTTGACTCTCATTGATGCTCATTTTTACCTATTGTTGTTATTTGCAAATAGACTTTTTTATTCTGAATGTGTTGATTATTGTTGTTAATATTCTCAATTTGGTATATTTTGGATGTACAACTGTGTAAAACATATGCTAACACACTTTATGAATCGTTTTTGTCAATACAGGTAGTTATAGTATTGAGTTTCATCAATTTCCTAGTGGCAACAATATTAGAACAAAATGTAGTACACTGAAAAGTATTAGTGCTTATTGATGTTACTGTTGGATCACAGCTGATACTTTTATCCTATCACTATGATTGATAATTTTGGAATTATAACTATCAATTTTGTCAATTTAATGTATTGTATATATTCAATTATTTGAAAGTTACAGTAATATATATAGTATGAGTCTCTTTCAATTGTATAGATAGTCACTGTATATACTTTGATTTGTTTTCAAATGATGATTATAGTACTACATTCTGTGGTAGATTGAAATGTATAGATGCTCGTTGATGCTTATTTTAGGTCGCAGCTCATGTTTCCAACCTATTACTGGTATCAATAACTTCACAATCATAGTTGTCAATACTTTCAATTTGATATATTTGGAATATAAGATTGGATTCAAATGCATACTCACAAACAGTATAAGTCTCAGTGATTGATAAATCTTATGATAGTATTCAGTTTCATCCATTTCTAATGGGTAACTATCCTATCACATCATGTGTTAGACAGAAAAGTATTGATACTTATTGATACTCATATTAGGCGACAGTTGACACTTGCACCCTATAACGGATATTGATAATATCTGAATTACAGATATGAATACTCCCAATTTGATGTATTTCAAATATTCAACCATGTAGCAATTTATATTATTTGGCAGTATGTATTGCTTTTATTGATAAAGATAGTTACTGAATTCAATTTGATCCATTTGCAATAAGGAACATTATTGCCATATGATATTGTTGGTTGAAAGCAGAAATACTTATTCATGTTAGTTTTAGACCACAACTGATGCTTTCACCTTATTATTGCTATTAGTAAGTTTTCAATCCTGGATATCAATACTCTCAATTTGATTTATTTTGAATATGATGATGTTCATATATATTATAAAGCACCATATGAGTCTCATGTCTTGATGAAAGTCATTCTAGTATCTCAATTAATTTATTTCGAATTAGCAACTGTATTATTATAAAATATAGTATACTGAAATATGTTGATTCTCATTGACATTAATTTTAGGTCACCGTTGAAGCTTTCACCCGAGGTCTGGTAGAAATTATGTCCAAATTATGACTGTCAATATTGTGACATCTGGATATCTCAAATATACAATGAAGTACCAGTTTACATTCACTGGCTACACAAGTTATATTCCTGAATAAAGGTTGCATCACGCAAATGCAAAAAGATCCCAGAGCATTCGTATTGACTCCAGGAGGTTCCGGGGGCTTCTGTACACTTCCATACACTCCAAGACACTTCCAGAGCATGAGAAGGTACTGCGGGTGCCACACAGAGAAATGGTGAATTTTCAGACCATCCCAGAACTCTCAGCCACTACCCAGGAGATGCCCAGAGCTTAGACAGGTACTGGGAGAGCATCCTGGAGATATTTGAGTAGTTTTGGACCCTTGTGGAGCTCTAGCCAAGTTGTTTTGAAAGCTTGACAGTTTTGTTCTCTATTTCACATGGTGTCGGCGCATCTGACCTGAGTTTCAGAAGTCCGAAAACTACAGGTAGTATGTACAATACATCAGAGATGGTGTGATTGTTGTGGCTCCTGAGATCCCTGGTGCACCAGAGATGCTTGGCTCTCCTGAGTATCTGGAAACTTATCACATCCTTGGGGCTCCTGAGAGATCCGGCCCTCCTGACTCTGTCCAAACTTATGAGATCCCCAGTGCTTCTGCGACCCCTGGCGCTTCTGAGATCCCAGGTGCTCCTGAGATGCTCAATGCTCCTGACAACCCAGGTGGTTCTAAGATGCTCAATGCATCTGAGATCCCAGGTGCTCCTGAGATCCCATGTTAGTATTGGCAACGAATCGAATTAGTTTATAACGGATCGAACTGAGCAGGGATCAAATTCGAGTTCAATTCGGATTTCCACTGGTTCGCACAATTCGATTCGCGAAATACGATTTTCAAACGAACATAAGTAAACGAGTTCTCGTCTGATTGGCGCGATTTTTGATTTATCTGGTAGCTAACTTCAAGCGCTACATAATAAACCAAAAATCGTGCCGATCGGATGTGAATTTGTTTACTTATTTGTGTTCGAAAATGTGGTGGGGTTTAAGCAGTTGCAACGTGAATTTCTTGGCAGGTTTTATCCGCCACAAACCGAATTGGTTCGTCAATTTGCTCCAACTGCTACGGTTCGTTGCCAACACTATCCCAGGTGCTCTTGAGATGCTCAAAGCTGCTGCGATCCCAGGTGCTCCTGCGATGCTCAATGCTCCTGAGATCCCAGGTGCTTCCGAGATGCTCAACTGTTGTGAGATTCCAGGTGCTCCTGAAATGCTCAACCCTTGGTGGTGCTCTTAAATTCACGTTTGCACAGGCTTTTGTTGAGGGTGCAATCATTATTCTATTGATATCTACAATATATACGGTGTTGCATAAATACAAGGCAGATGAGAGACAACTTTCAAGCATGCTTGGAGAGAAATGATTTGATGATGGGCAAGCAGACATCAAGAAGCCAAGTGAAAGACTGATCCTGGATCGAGACAAGAGGCTGAACATATGGTGTATGGCAACAAATGCATGAGAGGTGGTCAGAAGCGTGTGTGAATAGCTGGCTGCACAGAGTGAGGGCCAGACAGAGTAAGAGTGTAATCGATGTATAATGGGAGAATTGGTAGGTGCAGCTGGCTGCAGAAGGCAAGGGCCAGGTGGAGTTGGAGTGTAATTGATACAAGATCTGGTATGGGTGATGTTATCCCACAATCCCAAAGCTGAGTAAAGGCAGTATCTTCAATAGAGTACATTGTGTTTCTGCAGTAGACTGCAGAAACAAACACCACCCAGTATGTGCAAGTAATCAATTGAGTGACCACAGCTGGGAGCTGGCTTAACAGGCAATCCGCAGAGAAGGCAATTAACTCTGGTAAAGATAGATGCAACTGGAAGAAAAGGTGGAAAAGGTGGATGGGAGCTGTAGCACTGCAAAGGGACCAGAGATGGAAGAATGCTCTGCGAGCTTGGATTGATATGCAACAAACCAGGCCTTGAACTGGTAGGTTGCACCTGTTGACTCATATAATCTGCTTGGCCAGCCATATCGTCTAACCCAAACTCGTATGTCGAATAGAAATCAGAGGTGCAATGTCGGCCAACCAAGCCTTATAAGGCTTAGCCCATTGACTATCAAACGGATTAAACGGGAATATGAATGCAACTTCCCCAATCGTGTCCTAGTTTCTCACATACACATCTGGACTCTCAGGTCCATCTCTGTCGCTCTGCAGCTCCCGAACTCTCATGCATCTTCTCTGTCTTTCCTTCTTGTCCGTTTCTCAACCTCATCTCATCCAGGTTTTTTAGAGTTACGTTCCCCCCTGCGCATTGCCAGTCATCATGCAGTTAACATCATGCGCCAGCAGTCATCTGTCCTTGCTCCATCAATTACTTTTGTACACCATGGAACATATCTCTGTAGCCGGCTTCAGAAACCAACTCCTCTGCTAGCAATGTTAAGTATTCCACTTGGCTTTGTGATCATGGGATAACATCTCCATGCCACAGGTGTTGTATCAATTCCACTCACCCTCCGGCAGGCCCTCGCTCATCTGGCCACGCTCTCTACAGGCCACTGCTGCTACCTATTTGCTCCCTCCCATATGTGAACTGTATGTTCAGTAGTGCACTGTGCGTACAGCCTCTGCTCTCTACCCAAGACATGTCTTCCACTTGGCTGGGTGTTTGTTTGTTCACACCTTCCAAGCCAGGTCTCGCACCGATTATTTGCATTGTGCCTTGCCATCACTTGCAGCGACTGGTCCAGACACTGTCTCTCTCACAATCACTCATGCTCAGCCACCTGAATTCCATTCTATATCCATTTCGTCTATCTCTCCTTGAACTGCCTCCAAGTCTGCTTGAGATCCACCATATTCTTCTCACTCCAATCCTACTGGGGTTCAGTGTTGTCAATCTCTCCAAGCCTGCTGGAAATCCATCTCGTCATATCTCTCCAAGCCCATTGGAGATCTATATTGTTTTTTCTCTCCAAGTGAGCTGAAGATCTGGCATCTCTCTCCAAGCCCGTTTTATGCCCCACTGTATATTAGTCCAAGTGTGTTTATAGTGTAGATAGTGGGATATCAATTGAAACTACAATTTTAGGCACTTATGTTCCAATACGTGTGCTACTGTAGCACATTGGAGGTTGCACTCGAGCACAAACAAGATCCTTATATACTCCAGAATCATATACACGTGCACCCTGAGGCTCCCTAACCTTACACCGGTGCTGCTGGAGGCTACAGATCCATGCACTGGCGCTTCTGAATGTTCCAGAACCTTACACTGGCACTGCTGGATGTTTCAAAACCTTTCACTGGTGCTCCTAGAGTCTCCCGGAGGCTCTGCAGAGTGTGTTATTCGAAATCTACCTTCGCAACCTCAGGAGTGTCCTGGGGCTTCAGGGACTGGATGATTGTCTTTGCTGATGTGGCATCTGGTCAGTTTTGGTTCATTTCTAATATACACTTTTTATCTTTGAATATCATTAGTCATTCCAGTGACCAATCACTACTCAACTTTTCTCTTCATAAATTACTGTTATTTATGTTTAATATTGTACCTATTTATATAGTCCCAAAATTTGTAATACTGGGTGTGTCACTCCAGGTTTGCCCAGTCAAAGAGAATTGGTTCTTAATTTGGAACTGCTTCAAAGGTAAATTGGAAGTTTTACTCAGGATGTGAAAATCACTAAAGAACAAAATGAATAGATTTTCAATATATATATTGTTCAGGCTTGTTCTCCTCACTGAGAAGGTTGATACCCTTTCTGCTGTCACAAAACTCAAGGGTTTATTTATTTATTTATTTATTCATCATACAGCATGCAGCCCGTAGGCTATGGCCGGTGAGGTACAAACAAATAACCAAGAACAAGAACAACAAATGAAACCAAACAAAGGAAAAACAAAAAACCCCTGGCTAGGTAGCACCGCTCCGCAGTCCCCTATCACCCCTGCTCTAGTTACAAAGAAATTTCAAATAAATCATAGCGGTTTGTAACACGCTTCGTACAATAATACAAGATCTGTCAGTCTCATTCGGCTTGGTCCTGCATATCATGCGGGTTCTCCCCCTGAAGTTTACCCTCCTCCTCCCTTCCCCGTTCAAATTTCATCCTCCTCTCAACTTTCTGCTTCTCCTTCCTTTTCATCATCATCCTCCCCATCATCCCCTCCACTCTCACTCTGATGTTCCTCCACCCTATCGTTGACAGTTCCCTGTCCTGCAATTCAGATGTTACCCTGCCCAAGGTGTTCATCATCACGGAATTGGCCCAGGTACCATCTTCGGGTAGCTATATGAGTGTCGTGCAGAAAATGTTTCAAAGGTTGCATTGCTTGGTCGGTGTAAAGAAGATGCTTCCAGAGATATCGAGGGTGTACAACTCCAATCTCTTTCCGCATGGTTTGTCTTTCGCGTTGGTATAAAGGGCATCCTAGTACAAGATGTTCCGGTGACTGGGGACCTCCATAGCGACATGGGCAGTGAGGAGAGTCAACAGCATTGGTTGGTATTTTGTATAGGTAACTGCGGAAGTATCCATGTCCAGTTCGTAGTTGGGTGACAGTAGATGCAAACTGGCCGTTGCCACTTCTGAAAATATTGTTTGGTTTGGTACGGAATGTTGCAATATAGTTCTTTCCTTTCACGGGATGTCGCATCCACCAATCCCCCCATTCCTGCATTTTTGCTGCTCGTGTTACCCTCTTGAGGTACGATAATGAGGTGTTATAGTAGGTAGGTGGTTTTTCCACAGTGGACTTTTTTGCCAACTTATCGGCAAGTTCGTTTCCAGGTACATCTGTATGGCCAGGAACCCATTGTACTGTGATAGTAGTTTTGAGTGCATGGAGGTTATTGGCAATGTTGGAGAGTGCCAGGGAAGTGGACTGTCCAGGGGCGGGTGTGAGAGTATTGAGACGTCGTATGGCAGCTTGATTGTCTGTGAAAATCCATACATGTCTTTTGGTGAGGTTATTACGTTGACAGATCTGAAAGCATTTCTCTGCAGCTTTAAGAATACCAAGTAATTCAGCATCATAAACTTCCTGTTGATGGCCCATTGGATAGGTTGCTTCAATGACATCTTCTCCTGTCATTTCAACTACTGTTCCTGCGCCAATGTTTTCGTTCAACATTGATCCATCTGAATAACAAACAATATTGTGGTCATCTTGTTTCAACATTGCATACTGGGCTTCATGGGCTTTGGCTTCCTCTTCCTTTCAACGAGGATTAATTTGTGTTTTGACTCTACTTTCAATCCATGGTGGACAGGCTGTGGTTGAATAGGTTTCAATCTCCGAGCTGTTGGACATCCATGGACTGAGGGTTGATAAGGTTTGGATAAGACGTGTTTCAAATTTGCGGTTATTTTGTTGCATACTGTCCCATGAAATCCAGGGTGCGGTTGTGTTACTAGACTCTGGGGTTTCATGAAATGGAGGGAAAGTCAATGGACAACGTTGTCGGATTGGATGCATTTCGGGAAATGTAAGTATTCGAATTGCATATTTTCTTCGCATATGAAATCTCAGGGGTCTTTATGTCTCATTGTTTACTTTCTAACAAATACTTCTAACTACACTTTTTTCTAGAGCTTCCATATCTTTGAATCAATGCCCACCTCATTTTCAACTACCATGAGCCTTCATCTCTCGATTCTCTATAATCTTTATAGTCATTCGAATGTAATCAAACCACTGGTCTTCTCTATGATATTTAGCTCATGGGCTCTCTGCCTCAGGATCTGGGGTATCTTTTCAATTGAATGACATCTAGATGAATATGCCTCATTCGATAGAGAGCAACTTTGTAGTTGACATTCGGTACATATTCTGAGGCCTTTAATTGTCATCAGCTTTTAGGCTGATGCCACACAGCTGTTTACTGGCTTGCCTGTTTGTTATTGGCAAGTGTCAGCTTCTTGACTGATGCCATTTACCTGTCTGTTGACAGTCCATTTGTTTTTGTCTATTCGAAACAAAAGCAACCACAGCCAATAACTCGCCATTGTTACTTATCGATTGTCTGGATGTTCTTTTACAAACTATTCAAAAGATTGGTTCAGCATCCAAGATGAGTAATCACTGATGATACTGAATCATGGGAATCGCAAGTAATCATATATGACCCTACTGTGAACTTGCTAGGGGTGAAAATATTTGCAATCAATCATTGTGAAATATACTTTTAATATACAAGGTATATATAGGGAAAATATTGGTGTATTGATATAATAAGTATACCCAATTTCTTTCAGTTGTATATTGGTTTATGTTGAATATGAACTTATGTTGATAAGTATAATCAATGGTATGATTGTTAATATATATAATATATTGACTGTAAATACTAACATAGTATATACTGATGGATAATATGCATTAAATTGATATTTTAAATACAGTATAGTTACCCCCAAAATCTAGATAAATAAGGATATGGTTTACTTATTATTTACATTCTGTTAGAAGACAAGTATGTATTAGGCTTGGATAATATCATTACTAATAATAAATGTAGAAATTTATATATATTTTGTCATACTTGAATTGACCCCAGTATAAGCTCAAATCCAGTAATCTCTGTTCTTCTTCCAGTAACACAGATAATCAATGAAAATATAGAAAGAATTGTATGAATTATTGTTGTGATATTGAATGTAAGTAATACACAGTTGATAAGAGTCAAATCAATGATAATGTAGTACATACTTTATTAAATACAGAATTCGAAAAGTTACTTGATTTTCATTATGGACTTGTATTTCAATCAGTCAAATGATCTGCAATATTGGATAGCTCCAAAGGATAGAGTCAACCCCAACCATTCTAATGGGTTTGGTTCTACTGGCAATTCAAACTGTGAATTTCAAAACCATTTAGTTCCAACCTCAATCTGGACTGCAGGTTTTGTGTTGAGACCATTGCCAATACTATACCAAATGGACATTGACTGTAGCAGATATAATTTCATGTCAATTCCAGAAGACAACCAGCTGGAGACATATTCAAAATCAAGTTAGTGGAGGCCAATTATGATGATTTTATAATATGAAAACTTAAAGGTTACCAACCACAAGAGCCATGAAACTGGAAAGTTAATATCTATTTGAGTCAATTAATAATTACAGGAAACATTCTGGATTCTAAATGACCCTGAAGGGTACAGCAGTAGCAATACTGATACAGGCTGTACTGTAGAAATTCAATCTAACATTGTTGAACCAGTGAAATTGAATATGAACTATCAAAACAAAAGTATTATGGATACTGATAAGAGTTTGCAGCTGTGGCTATGAAAATCTTAGGGGTTTCTAAACAGCCTTCCAGGGATTATGATTATTTGGATTTGAAACAATCTATGTGAATATACAGAAGCAACAGCTCTACGGTTACAGCTCTGAATGTATCATCAAGGCTGTTATTATATTAATTATTGTTTTTCTATTGATGGATAAAGTTTAACATAGTGGAATGGTAATTACATATTGTGCTATATTTCCAAATGATATGAATTACTTCCAAACTCTTTAAAGTGGCTAGCAGGTAACATTCAAAATAACTATTTTCAATTGTTAAATGTGGTACCAGATTGGACAACAGAATTGTATCATTGTGATGAGAGGAAGACATCAGGTTCAGCTACATTTGATTGTGTTGAATAGGTCACCTAAACTGTGTTATCAAGTAACAAAATACAGATATGGGGCAGTACATTGGAATACATTGTAGATTACTGGATATATGATCCAAATTATTTGGTTTGTTGATTGCAGGAAATCTGATGATTTACAGAGCTATTGGTGGGTGGACTATCTGGGTACTTCCAGGGAACCAGCGGATTCCGCAGATTTTTACTATACCTAAAACGGTTCAATTGATATATATTACCTCCCCAAGTGGGAATGAATTATATTTGGTCATCTTATTATTTCAAGTAGGAGAGGCATGTATAAGATTTTCTCAGTGAGCATATTGGCACACACAGTGGCAGCCACAGTGGATGTACTACGTCATGCTGATATTGGGGTGGCCATTGTACAAGTCAAGGAAGTCTGATATTGACTTGCAAACTCATTCCACTGTTGGCTTTGTGACCCCCAGGAAGAGCAGTAGAGGTGGGAGTAGACCAGATACACTATCAGAAATGCTTTGGGGAAGTATCTAGTTCCTGAGTTGTGAGGAAGTATGTTTTGAAGAATGCTGTACTCAATATATATATATAAATACTTTGTATTACTGCTTTGGATTGTCAATTGACCAGGGGAGGTTGTCCATGGATGTTCTTTCTATGTATAGGAGTTTGCGCAGGGCTGCTGGAAGCAACCATGGAAGGTATCTGTAATGGTGAGGAAGATACTGGATGTTGAATAGTGCTGCTTGGCCATTCAATAAATGAGTTGCAAATACCATACACTCCTGAATTCCGCAATATCTACCACTCTATCATTCGGACATACAATTGTTAACACTGAAATTGAACAGTCCCAAAGTATTAGTGGCATATAGGGATGTCAGAAACATACTTCAAATATGATAATAATTTCTATTCAGAATATTGATTGCCAGAAGGAGTGATGAAATGGCACTTGACACATTACTTCTGTTGAGGATTACATAATACATCCAATTCATGAAATGGTTACCATAATATTCCTTTTCAAACAGAGAACCAGAGAATGCAACAGACATGAGAGTATAATGAGGCGGTCGTTCTGGTTGATATAGTCTTATTAACCTATTTGCAACAGTAATCAGTTATCATGGTATTGTGTAGATTTCAAAACATAGTTTGGGATACAATTGTTGATTTGGACACAAGATTCTATCCCATATTGATGAATCAATAAGTGGATTGAATAATAGACAATAAGTGAATGAATGAATTACAGGAGTGAAATATATTGCAGCAGTTGTATCAATGGGAACCATAACTATATACAGCTTTGTAAACCGGTCAGATATGGATCTTATAGCACTGTGGGAGAAGCCACAGAAATATGAACTGTATGAGTGCAAATTTACACAATGCAGAAACAAATAGCCTGAGATAGATGGTGATTAATAGATTTACAATTTATCAGAATTCAATTTGAGGATACTAAAAGGTTTACATTAAGAAAATATAATCAATTAGTTGATTCAGCAGTAATTATCACTGGCTGTGGCCTTGATTGTCTTCCAAAAAAAATGAATAGTGGCCTGGGACTGTGTGTAAGTAACTGTATACCCAACTGTGTGAACAATCAGTATTCCCTTCTATTAGTCTCAGATATTCTTGACCATGTGTACCAATTCAGGATATATATAAAGTTGAATGTCTGTGGTACTGATAACATTTTATTTACATCGCTGGAGATGGAAGCTGTTAAGTCTTCCACTCAGCTTTGTGATTGTGGAATAATATCCATCAAGCCCCAGGTCTTGCACCAATTCCACTCACACTCCGTCAGGCCCTTGCTCTCCTGGCCTCGCTCCGTACAGGCAACTTCAGCTACTTATTTGCTTCCTCCCATACCAGAACCATATGTGCAGTCAAGCACTGTGCATACAGTCTCTGCTCTCTACCCAAGGCAAGTCCTCCACTTGGCTGCATGATCATTTGTTAACATCTCCCACACCAGGTCCCGCACCCATTATTTGCATTGTGCCTTGCCTTCACTTGCAGCGACCGGTTCAGAGATTGTCTCTCTCACAAACACTCGTGCTCGGCCATTTTAATCCCACTCTATATCCATCTCGCCCATTTCTCTTTGAACTCCCTCCAAGCCCACTTGAGATCCATCATGGCTATCTCTCTCCAATCCTACTAGTGTTCTGTGTTGTCAATCTCTCCAAGCCTGCTGGAAATGCATCTTGTCATATCGCTCCAAGCCCACTGGATATTCATATCCTTATCTGGCTCCAAGCTGGCTGGAGATCCGTTATCTCTCTCCAAGCCCATTTCATGTTCCGCTGTGTATCAGTCCAAGTTTGTTTATAGTGTAGATAGTTGGATATCAATAGAAACTACAATTTCAGGTACTTATATTCCAATGATAGTGCCACTGTAGCACATTGAAGGTTGCACTCAAGCACAAACAAGTTTTTCATGAACTCCAGAATCATATACCAGTGCACCCAGAGGCTTTCTAACCTTACACCGGGGCAGCTGGAGGCTACAGAACCATGCACTGGAGCTTCTGGAGGTTCCAGAACCTTACAGCAGTGCTCCTGGATACTCCAGAACGTTTCATCAGTCCTCCAGGAGGCTCCTGAAGGCTCCGCAGAGTGCGTTGTTCAAAACCAACATCCGCAACCTCTGGAGGGTCCCAGGACTTCTGGGACTGGACGATTGACTTTGTTGATGCCTCAGTATACCCCCACATCAGCAAAACATGTTTTTCCTGTTGAGGTTTCTGAGGTTTCTGCCAGATTTCCGAGGTTTCTGAAATTGGCTGGTATCATGTTTTCTCAAATTAGGTTATTGGAAGCTTGATATCATTACTGAGATGACCAATTGGGTTTTCTGATCAGTGAACTTTCTGATCATAGGAAGATCCATATTGATGTTTCCATCCCAGCCAGTATATAATTCGTTCCTGCCAATTTCGGACTTGGAAACCATTCTCGCTAATCTTCAACCCTTGAAGCTGAATTTCAGTCGTTGCAATATCTATTTGCACTGTTGTCATCATCACTATCACTATCACCATCACCCTGACAACCATTTACACACCTGAAGCATTATATTACTTGTTCCACTCTTGATTTACACTGGTGTCACCATCACCATCATCATCACCATCACCATCGCCATCACCATCACCATCGCCATCGCCATCACCATCACCATCATCATTGCACTCAATATTACCATCGCCATCACCATCGCCATCACCCTGACAACTATTTATACCGTTGAATTAAATATTTACTTGCCTCACCCTGCATTCGCACTGGTGTCACCATCACCATTAACATCACCATCACCATCACTAGTGTTGGCAACGAAGCGGATTAGTCCGAGTCGGATCAGACCAAGGCTAGGTTCGCAGAGGGTTCGATTCAAACGAACCCTAGCCACCAATGGTTCGATTCGATTGGTAACGAATCAAACCATGCGTCTTGGCGGTTTGTAAGTGGTTTGTGAGCGATCCGAGGTGAAGTTCGGAGAGCCATGCTGGGTTTCGTTCAAACTCATACACGCTGTTATGCGCTTCTATCGTGCTACCGTCGCCCTCAACTCACATTCAAAGTGATACTAACAATACAATGCGATGTGACGCTACGACACTGCAACGCGATCGGTTGCATCATACAAGCTCATACAAGCTCATACCAGCTTTCTCATGCTCATACAAAGGTCTATGTACTTTATCGTCCAACTACAAATGCGATGTGACATTGCAATGCCTTCAACTCGCAGTAGTCAATTGATTATTTACTGTCACGCACTTGATTCGCAAATTTATTGATAACTATACTAAGGTAGATCTTAGATCTTGGATGCACTTGCAACAGCACTTGGACGCGATCGAGCCGGGCTGGTACTCGGCTGGCTGGAGATGATCGATCTGGGCTGGCTTTCGGCTGGCTGGAGATGATCAAGCTGGACTGGATTTCGGCAGGCTCTCGGCTCGCTGGGCGCGGTCGAGCCGTGCTGGCTTTCGACTGGCTGGAGATGATTGAGCTGGGCTGGCTTTCAGCTGGCTGGAGATGATCAGCTGGACTGGATCTCGGCAGGCTCTCAGCTGGCTGGACATGGTTGAGCCGTGCTGGCTCTTGACTGGCTGAAGATGATTGAGCTGGGCTGGCTGTCGGCTGGCTGGAGATGATTATGCTGGACTTGATCTCGGCTGGCTCTCGGCTGGCTGGAGATGATCGAGATGGACTGGCTTTCGGCTGGCTGGAGATGATCGAGCTGGACTGGATCTCGCTGGCTCACGGCTGGCAGGACACGGTCGAGCCATGCTGGCTCTCGACTGGCTGGAGATGATCGAGCTGGGCTGGCTCTCGGCTGGCTGGAGATGATCGAGCTGGGCTGGCTTTCGGCTGGCTGGAGATGATGAAGCTGGACTGGATCTCGGCTGGCTCACGGCTGGCTGGACGCGGTCAAGCCGTGCTGGCTCTCGACAGGCTGGAGATGATCGAGCTGGGCTGGCTCTTGGCTGGTTGGAGATGATTGAGCAAGCTGGACGAGATCGAACCGGGGCTGGCTGGAAACGGTCGAGCTGGGCTGGCTCTCGACTGGCTGGACGCGATCAAGCCGGGGCTGGCTGGAGACGATTGAGCTGGGCTGGCTTTCGACTGGCTGGACGCGATCGAGCCAGGGCTGGCTGCAGACGGTCGAGCTGGGCTGGCTGGAGATGATTGAACTGGACTGCCTGTCGGCTAGCTCTCGGCTGGCTGGAGATGATCGAGCTGGGCTGGCTTTCAGCTGGCTGGAGATGATCGAGCTGGACTGGATCACGGCTGGCTCACGGCTGGCTGGACGCGGTCGAGCTGTGCTGGCTCTCGACTGGCTGGAGATGATCGAGCTGGGCTGCTCTCGGCTAGCTGGAGATGATTGAGCTGGACTGGATCTCGGCTGGCTGGACGCGATCGAGCCAGGGCTGGCTGGAGACAGTCGAGCTGGGCTGGCTCTCGACTGGCTGGACGCGATCGACCCGGGGCTGGCGGGAGACGGTCAAGCTGGGCGGGCTCTCGGCTGGCTAGAGACGGTCGAGCTGGGCTGGCTAGAGACGGTCGATCTGGGCTGGCTCTCGACTGGCTGGATGCGATGAGCCGGGGCTGGCTGGAGAGCGTCGAGCTGGGCAGGCTGGAGACCGTCGAGCTGGGCAGGCTGGAAACCGGCGAGCTGGGCAGGCTGGAGACCATGGAGCTGGGCTGGCTGGAGACCGTCGAGCTGGGCTGGCTCTGGATGCGAATGAGCCGGGGCTGGCTGGAGACGGTCGAGCTGGGCTGGCTCTCGGCCGACCAGAAGCACTAGCTGCTTACCTCTGGATGAGCAAGTTAAAACTCATACACGCAAGTAAAAGCTTCTATGAACGATGACCATACTTAGTGTAAGGTTCGCGAACTGGTTCGCACACACCCAAAAATTTGACGATGGTTCGTGGCAAACCTCGAACCAATTTGGTTCGAATGAACCTCGGTTCGATTCGTGCCAGAATTGACGAACCCTAACCCTGATTCAGTTCGAGCGAATCAAACCGGTTCGTCAATGTTCACGAACTAAAGCGGTTCGTTGCCAACACTAACCATCACCATCGCCATCACCGTGACAACAATTTACACCCCTGAACCCTTATTTCAATCGTTCCACCCATTATTTGGAATGGTTTCACCATCACCATCACCATCACCATCGCAACCATCCGCCACCACCTCGAGTGCTGACCCCGTTCAAAATTTTGCAGATCAACTCTGATTGACTCATGGGTATGCTCAATCGATTTGTCTCTCCGAGTGCATCATGATGGTGCAAGCATGCTGCGGTACGTCTATTATTGGCTCTCGACTGGCTGCTCTACTGCTGCTGCTACCGCTGCTGCTGCTGCTGCTGCTGCTGCTTCTCCTGCTGAATTCATCTAACCTTTGCAGTTCAACTCTGATTCACTTGTGGATAGGGCCATTCGATTCGTCTCGCCGAGTACATAAAGACGGTGCAAGCACGTTGGGGTACGTCCATTATTGGCTCTCGACTGGCTGCTCTACTGCTGCTGCTACCGCTGCTGCTGCTGCTGCTGCTGCTGCTTCTCCTGCTGAATTCATCTAACCTTTGCAGTTCAACTCTGATTCACTCGTGAATAGAGCCATTCGATTCGTCTCGCCAAGTACATTAAGACGGTGTAAGCACGCTGGGGTACGTCCATTATTGGCTCTCGACTGGCTGCTCTACTGCTGCTGCTGCTGCTGCTGCTGCTTCTCCTGCTGAATTCATCTAACCTTTGCAGTTCAACTCTGATTCACTCGTGGATAGGGCCATTCGATTCGTCTTGCCGAGTACATTAAGACGGTGCCAGCACGCTGGGGTACGTCCATTATTGGCTCTTGACTGGCTGCTCTACTGCTGCTGCTGCCGCTGCTGCTGCTTCTATTGCTGAATTCATCTAACCTTTGCAGTTCAACTCTGATTCACTCGTGGATAGGGCCATTCGATTCGTCTTGCCGAGTACATTAAAACGGTGCAATTATACTGGGGTACGTCCATTATTGGCTCTCGACTGGCTGCTCTACTGCTGCTGCTGCCGCTGCTGCTGCTTCTCCTGCTGAATTCATCTAACCTTTGCAGTTCAACTCTGATTCACTTGTGGATAGGGCCATTCGATTCGTCTCGCCGAGTACATCAAGACGGTGCATGCACGCTGGGGTACATCCATTATTGGCTTTGGACCAGCTGCTTTACTACTACTCATCCTCCTCCTCCTCCTCCTCCTCCTCCTTCCCCTGCAGCACTAACCCCCTTCCAACTTTTGCAGATCAACTCTGATTGACTCAAAGCTATGCTCAAATCGATTCGTCTTGACGAGTACATCAAGACGGCGCAAGTACTGTATGTGCATTATTGGCTCTCAACCTGATGCTCCACTGCTCTATCACCACCTCCTCTTCCTCCTTGTGTTCATTTCATCTAACTTTTGCAGTTCAACTTCAATCGACCCATGGATAGGACCATTTGATTTGTCTTGCCAAGTATATTAAGACGGTGCAAGCATGTAGGGGTACATCCATTATTGGCTCTCGACTGGCTGCTCTCATAGTATTTTAGTCAAATAGTGTGGTAGAGATTAAATAATATTGTAAAGCTCGTATTTA
Organism: Trichophaea hybrida; assembly: GCA_015178995.1. NCBI lineage: Eukaryota > Fungi > Ascomycota > Pezizomycetes > Pezizales > Pyronemataceae > Trichophaea > Trichophaea hybrida. The sequence continues at coordinate 71,494 of WHVE01000116.1, forward strand.
GTGGCAGAGGCTAGATCTTAGTTTAATGAGAATTCGTATAAATGTGTACTTTATTTCGGAAATGGCATTTGTGACCATAATTGTGAAATGTGAGCGGCAGAAAAATCTATTTCCGCTTGCCTTAGCGAGGTTCATGAGGTATTCATGAATGTGTTTTGAACATCTCATTACATCTTCGCCACGATGTACTTCTGGGTGATATTCTCACCAACGCCCACATTGTGTTTCGCCATTCATGAGCACAGATCATTGAATAGCTTTAATCAACAACAATGAGTTTTTGCTGATGCATGCTCTCCTGGAAGCCTTGAAGATGCTCCAGAAGATGCCTGTATCCCAATGGTGTGCTCTATAGCCACTGAAAATTCCTCCAAGGGTGTTCCAGGAGATTCCTATATCACAATTGTGAACTCCATAGCCGCTTTTGATGCCTCTAAGAGTGCTCCAGAATATTTCTCTCTTGCAATAGTGTACTGTGTAGCAACGTCTGAGGCCTCTAAGGTTACTCTGGGTGATTCCTCAATCGAAATAGTATACTCTGTAGCCCTATCTGATGCCTCAAAGAGTGTTCTGGGTGACTTCCTGAGGTCAGCAAAATTCTCTGTGGCCACATCAGAGCTCTATGTAGAGCTCAAATATGTTCAAGAATCACTCAGGAGCACCTGTATGGATTTCTTCAGTTCCAGATGGAATCATGGTATGTCACGATCCGTTTCACACGCCCTGACAAACACAGTGTGGACACACACCCAGGTTTACCCTGCCGAAAGCACACCTGAATTGGACAAGAATTGACTCCACAACAGTCGATTTACACTATTTTCTCATTTGTCGCATTTTCCCCTACCACCCTTTTAGAACATATTGGCCACCGGGGCCCAGCTGACCTACCAGGGTGTAGGCAAAAACGTCCGGCTACTTTGCTGCCATTGACCCCCTGAGTCATTGGGTGGATTCTCCAGAGTTAAGTTGCACTTTCTGTCTTGTAGTGGTTTCACAGCCCCATCACATAGCAGGTCTCCTAGATGTTTCTTGTGGATACAGGTGTCTCTGTATCTGCTGGGAGAAGGCAAAGACACTAGTACAAGGTTCCAACACCTTTCTAGGACAAAAGAGGTAAAGCTCTAACCCCCACACAAAATAGATGGAACCGAAGCCACTTATATCAACACTCAAACATCAGATTAATACCTATTGAAAATACCTAGAAAATATTCATTTCCTTAACATATTTAGCACCTTGTAAACCCTCTAACATTTTCAATGACTTCCCCAATACCACCACCACCCACATCTGGCACTTCCAGTACTTATGGAATGCACCTTTATCCAAATCCAAGTTCAGACTCACTCTCTGCAATTGATGCCCCAGCTGTATCACAAACTACCCTGACAGGCCATATATTGACACGAGGAATAAAAGGCAAGCAGGAAAGTTCTCGCCGACTGTAGGCAACCTCACCATGTCCGCCACTGAATGCACCATGTACACAATTAAGCACCCTCATGGATATCGGTACAGTCTATCCCCGGACATCTTTTGAACAACCACAACCATCTTCCCCACCTCAACAACCAACCAACCCAGACCATATTGTCAACTCTGACAATGCTGACCTACATCATGGAGATGCCCCAGAAGATGCCAATGCCAATGAAGAATGTTCCAACGATGTTGGTGATTCTGAAGATGAAGATTTCCAGGACCCTTCCACTGACCTACTGAATCCAAACAATGAAGACAAAAATGGAATTCATCAGGTATTCAAAGCGATCCAGGAGCCACTTCACAAGGATGTTCACAAGATCAACAAATGTCTCACCACCAAGAACATAAAACTGGCATCTCGCATGGTCTCAATTAAAACCAAACATGGAAATCCCCTCAATACTATTGCGTTAGTTTGACAACGAGTTCAATACCTTGTACGAATCCCAGCTTCACAGGATGATGCACCACCAGCACTATCAGACCTACTAATTCCAGCCGTTGCAGAAGGAACTTCTCCCAAACCCACACTCTGGTCAGCAATTGCATCAGCATGCGCATAGAAAGACCCACCGAAAGATAGGACTGGGCGTACTCTCAATCCCCGTCCTCTCTCGATCAAACAACGCACACTGATGATTGCCTGAAACTGTGCTCAACCAGTTACTGTGGATCTAACAAAACCTAAGATTGCAATCAATTTCACTTACCAACGCTGCCACGCAGACCCTTTGGCCCATATTGGACATGTTTGTGTCAACTCTAAACACAATCCCGTCCTTTTGACAGCAAATTCCTGCCATGTGGAATTGGTACTAGCTGACAAGGCTGCTATTGAAGAAACAGTTTGTTCAGTCAATATAACTGAACAAAATCTCAAAAAGCAAGAGACCTGGATGCGAATAATGGTTCATTCCATTCACATCAATACGTTTCTTGAATGTAAAACAGCAATGAAATTATTTAAACATAATATTGAGATGAACAACAATCATATCAAGTGTACCACTCTACCACGATCACTTACAAAGCCAGAAAAGTGACCTCACACAAAGGCAACCACCATGGTCATTGCAGTGCATACGGAACATCAAGAAAAACATAATCAAGATCATGGAGTACAAGTAGATGGCAAGACCTGCAACACTGATTGATATGTGGCATCCTGACCAACCGACCAATGAACAAACTGCCAAGAATGTGGTCATTCCTATCTACGATATAAACAATCACCTTTCTACAACATATGTTCAGAACCTTACACAAGTACCTCCCACTGCTGCAGATCATGTGCCAGCATAGGTAAACTGTGTGTTCATGATGCTATCCAATGCATCTACTGCGTAGGAAATCACTGGGCCAACAATTCTAATTGACCAGCAATTACTACAGAACATGCTGAAATACGAGCTGAGTTTATGAACGAACACCTGATGATGACACATGCCTAAACGACATTTCTATTCACCTACCAAAATTCGAATTATACAACACAACCCCAACCGTTCCTGCTTAGTCATCAATACCCTTCATGACTTTGCAGTTGGAATGGCCACCCTTGTTTTACTCCAAGAACCTGGATTCAACCCAGACAGTACATTCTTTACAACACACCCTGCATTTGAGCTACTGATACCACCTAACAACATGCGAAAACAAAAGAAGACATTTGCCTATGTGGCCATAAACAACCCGTATATCAAATGCTCCCCACATACCAACATCAGCCAGGATCTGGAAATTCAAGTCCTTGAAATATCAACCCCCTCAATTGCACCAATCACAGTCTTTAATATTTACAATACATATCTAATCTCTACACCATTTCCAAAAGCTTTACCAAAATCCCATTTCCTGAACGATGCAATATTGCTGGTGATATCCATGCCCATCATATATAGTGGAATTCCCAAATCAAAACACCCAAATGCACCGATGATCTTGTTCAGATAATGGAAACCAATAACTTTTCCCTCCACAATGAACAAAACACCTCAACATACTACTACCGAAATGGCAAGGGAACCTCTATCATTGACCTGGCCTTTACATCAAACGCCATTCATGACTCAGTTACAAATTGGGCAGTGGATGACAATGCATCAACTGGTTCAGACCATGCAACGATATGTTTTGATATCTTGGCAGAATCTGAACTTGTTACCAGCAAACCCCAGAATGATAAGATACAACTGGAATCAGATTGACTGGGATTTATTCCCAAAATCTGAAAATACAATCTCCCATGCCTTACGAATGGTCAGGAAATATCTCCATGAATGACCAACTGAATCAAATCGTGAGGAATCGGCTGAACTGCTCCGAGATATGATTCTTGATGCAGTTGAAGAATTTTCTCCAGTCCTCCAGCTTACAGCACATTGAAAATGCTGCTGGACACCACAACTGAAATCATCTCAAACACAGATGAACCAAGCACAGAAGCTGTGGCAGAGAACCCGCCTTGAAAGTTATCACATCAAATTCAAAGCTGTGCAAAACCAATATTTCCGGGATATCTGCACCTCCAACACAACAATATGGATTGAATTTTTAGCAAATGTTCAAGACACTGAGATATTTACCCCCCTCTGTTATACGAAACCCAGGAAGACCCAGCGGACGCCACCCCTGTCATTCTCCAACACAACAGCTCTGACTTTTGAAGAAAATACAATACTGTTCCGTCCAACCATTTTCCCACCCCCACCACTTCTACCATCCACAACTGATATCACCAATCCACCAACCCTGCCATGGGTTACATTTTCCTCAACAGAAATCAAATAAGCAATATTTGCCTCTGCACCATGTAAAGCCCCTGGACCCGATACGCTTCCCTTTTACTGGCTCTGGCAAGCATACCTAACAGCCCCTTAATAATTCAACAGTCTCTTTGTTATACTTGGTACCACAGCATATCACCCCACCTGTTGGCGACAAGCAGCGACTGTGATCATACTCAAACCTGGAAAACCTGATTATTCAATACCAAAGGCCTACCAACCTGTCACCCTGCTCAATTGCCTTGGGAAGATCCTTGAAAAGTTGATGGCAAACTGAATTGCATATATCGATGAAAAATACAACCTGCTACACAATGAGCAAATAGGAGGACGAAGACAATGTTCTGCCATAGATGCTGCAATTGCACTGACAAATGAAATTGAGCAAGAGAAGCACGCAATGGAAATTTCCACTGCTGTCTTTATGGATGTCAGTGGTGCATTTGACAATGTATCCAAGGACCGTCTCCTCCAAACTCTACGACAACTGAGCAACCCATCCGCTATTCAATTATCGGTGGACCATATTATGTCCAACCATTCAACAGCACTGGCATTTGATGGACGAATGGAAGACCTCAGCCCCGTCCAGACAGGCAGACCTCAGCCCTGTCCAGACAGGAATCCCGCAGGGATCGCCTGCATCCCCAATACTGTTTCACCTGTATTCCAGTCCTCTCTTCGACGAACTCACAACCCATTACCTCAGCTCCTGGACTCCAAGGTATATTAACGATGTTGCAATTGTTGTCTGAAGCAAATCAAACCCCTATAATGCCCAATGCCTTGAGGCTGCTGCACAGACAGCTTTGAAATCGGCAGAAAACAATGCGGTTCAATTTGATGACTCAAAGTCAGAGATGATGCACGTCCACAATAAACGATATGGTGATACCTCCGATGACGAAAAACATACCCTTCCCAATAGCACTTCCATCTGCCTCGGCACAAAAGGCATTGGCCCAGACGTGCTAAGGTTGATTGTTATTTGGTTTGACATAAAAATTCACTTAAAACACCATCTTATGCTGAAAGCCGCAAATGGCAAAAGAGCCCTTGGAGTTCTCAAATCACTAGCTAAAAAAGAATCAGGACTAACTGCAAGTGCAGTCCGGCAACTATACAATGCGTATGTTGTACCTGTTTGCGACTTTGGAGCAGAAGTTTGGTGGATGGGGCAAGCAGCATATCAACAGAAATTTGAAACAGTTCAAAATATGGTCCTTCAGTATATCCTTGGAGCCTTCCATACATCACCATCGCTAGCCCTACACAATGAATCAGCCCTGCCACCAGTAACTGTACAACTGAATAACATGCGAAGAGAATATGCAATTCGAATACTGACATTTCCCGCAATGCACCCTATCCGACATCATTGTCCTTTGACTTTCTCACCATTTCATGAGACCCTACAGTCTAGTAATTCCACTGGGCCCTGGATTTCATGGGACAGCATGCAACTAAATAACTACAAATTTGAAACATGCCTTATCCAAACCATATCGACCCTCAGTCCATGGATGTCTAACAGCTCGGAGATTGAAACCTACTCACCCACTGCCTGTCCACCATGGTTAGAGAGCAGAGTTGAAACACAAATTTATCCCCACTCAAAAAAAGTGGAAACCAAAGCCCAGAAAGCACAGTATCCAATGTTGAAACATGATGACTGCAATATTGTTCATTATACAGATTGATTTATGTTTAACCAAAACATTGGGGCAGAAACTGTATTGGAAATAACCAGAGAAGCAGTCATCGAAGTAACCTACCCAATGGGCCATCAACAGCAAGTTTATAACGCCAAATTACTTGGTATCCTTAAAGCTGCACAGAAATGCTGTCAGATTTGTCAACATAATACCATCACCAAAAGACATATATTGATTTTCACAGACCATCAAGATGCCATATGACGTCTCAATACCTTCAAACCGGCCCATGGACAGTCCACTTCCCTGGCACTCTCCAATGTTCTGTACTATATCATATGCAGGTCTGATAGAACTAGTCTTGAAACTGACGAACCATTATATATAACTTCATTCAACAAATTCTTTGAACTGTACAAAGTGATTCAGTTCCTACACATGCGAAGAAAATATGCTATTCGAATTCTTACATTTCCAGACATGCACCCAATCCGACAACGTTGTCCATTGACTTTCTCTCCATTTCATCAAACTCCAGAGTCTAGTAATACCACTGGGCCCTGGATTTCATGGGACAGTATGCAACAAAATAACTGCAAATTTGAAACCCGTCCTATCCAAATCTTATTGACCCTCAGTCCATGGATTACTAACAGCTTGGAGATTGAAATCTACTCAACCACAGCCTGTCCACCATAGACTGAAAGCAGAGTCAAAACACAAATTAATCCCCACTCAAAAGAAGAGAAAGCCAAAGCCCACAAAGCACAATATGCAATGTTGAAACATAATGACAACAATATTGTTTGTTATACAGATGGATTCATGTTGAACGAAAACATTGGGGCAAGAATAATAGTGGAAATGACTGGAGAAGAAGTCATCGAAGTAACCTACCGAATGGGCTATCAACAGGATGTTTATGATGCCAAATTACTTGGTATTCTTAAAGCTGCACAAAAATCCTTTCACATTTGTCAGCATAATCACATCACCAAAAGACATAAATTGATGTTCACAGACAATCAAGCTGCCATACGACGTTTCAATACCTGTAATGGCGGCCGGCCAGCGCCGGGTAACCGACCAGGATATAGTCACTTTGCGGGAGTGCAATTGCACTCAGACGAACATCTTACTTATCTTACAATGATATGACTCCATCACTTATTTTCGAATGCAACCGTATCTACCCTGACTCTGGAGTAAGGAGCCATACTTGCCCATACCCATCCTTACACTATGATCGCTGTTCAGAAATTGGATACATTTCGTACCTGGAATTCGTGATGAATACCGGTTTGTCCAACGTGTCACTACATGTACAAAGACCTAGAAAAACAAGCAATTATCACCTCAATTCCTTTTGCGAAGTTATTTCGAACTCAATTCCATGTTGCTAACCTTGGTGAGATCGAGATAACTCTGCAGGCATTGTTTGTGGGCTACTGGCTGAAGCAATTGATCGCCAATACCCAGCTGTTCTGTAGATGGCGAAATCAGAAACAAGGCTGAAATCAATTCCAATCATGATGCCAAAGATCACAATCTCAACTGTCATGATCATGATACTTCAAAAGAGGATTACGATTGACATCCCGGAGATGGTGGCAGACACACACTAGTTATTAGCGACACTTAGGACTACTTATTGGTTATCGCTATATCACAAGAAAATGAATTGAACTCTACCAGTTGCAGTAGCGATAAGTTCCGATAAGATTACTATTCAATTCGTCTGGTTGACGGTTACAGAAACCATTCCAAGAAGATTCAGATGTTAATCGATCCTTGAAACGCATTACCAGCCACGATGTCCTCATCCCCGACATAACGTTCACAAGATTTTTCAACAAGAGAAATCGTATACGAACGATTGATCAATGAGTTGGAAGACTACGGAAGGCCACGGAGCTGTATCAAAGACGCATCGATTCATCGTTGGACACAAAGCCACCCACGATAAATACGTTCACTCAAGTTCACTTGACGATCACCTTCCACTGGACTGAGCGCAAGCTCTGAAGTACATTTACGAAACATCAATATTCCATTACCATGGATGTGCATCTACAGAGAATGATTAAACGAGCACGGAAGTGCATCTACAGAGAATGATTCAACGAGCACAGAAGTGCATCTATGAAGAATAACAGAACAGGCACGGAAATATACCTATGGAGAATAATAGCAGATATGATCGGAAGATCGCAATTATCTCTCCACAAGATGATAGCTTTACGCGTGGTGGATCACAGGTTCATCGAGTCGAGATCAATGCAAATTCCCTACACGAAGGAAATCCAAGACGAAAGCAAGCCGAAAGACCGAAGAAAGTCGAATGATCATGAAACCGAAAGTCGAGAGTGAATACGATAGATATGGAGCGCATGATTCGTCCCAAATGACACCTCACCGGCGGAATGGTCTCACCCCCGTGAAATCCTCGACGTATGTTCAACAAGATCATTCTCATGCGATCGAACACCAGAAGAAGTCAAAAGTCACCAAACACAACCTATTAAGCAGCAGGAAGTGCTAGCAGGTCATAATCGGCCTAATTTTACTGCGTTGATCAATTGGTTCTACGATGGTCACCCCTCAATGCGTCGAATCATAGATGATCCAAACGCGAAGTCAAAGACAAAAGACATGTCAATACAATCTACAATTGCATGAGCATGTGCAATTGACGATTGCGTTCCTTCAAATTGAGCAGAAGCACAGAAATGCACCAATTCCATCATTGCACAGGCAAAGTGCAGTCACAATTAAGGCCTACAGGGCAAACATGGCCGAATGCTATGAGATTCACCTCTTTATGGATGATCGAAGCATGGGATTTACGGAACATTCGATCAATACTGCCGCCAGCAATTGCGATCCATGAGACTTCATACACATGTCGCCAATGACAACTACAACCGGATTTGGCTCACATCGCACCTGAAGTTCGAATTCGGGATCAACCAGGTGAAATGCAACCCACATACCAGCACTTACCGACTGTGGCGCGACAAGCATCTTTATGTCTCCAAGGCCACTTGAAAATTCAGCCTGGCAGACGAAGCAGTGGGCATTGGCATCAATGGGTTTTACGAACGTGCAATGGAGTCTGCGAGGAAGCCGACACACGGCAGAAGGCAGGGGAGATAGCTGAGTATTGATGATGGAGGTTCAGTTCCTAGAACATCTCGCACCGGTTGATAAGCCAATAGCTTACCAGAGGTTGACGAACCAATGGTGAATTCATATTGGCACCAATTGAGTGTACGAGTGGAAGTGGGAAGTCCTCGCAGGTGGATTTCAGCCACCGGGGGTGCTGCGGGAATCTTAGGTTCCTCCCCCGGGTATAGAATTAATATTTCAATGGACACCAATTGGAGTGCCCCAGGAGAAGAAGATTATGTGCACTTGGAAAAGGCCTCACGGGCAGATACTGGGGCAAGAAGCAGATTCACTGGAAATTCATTTTGTTTGTTTATTTATTTATTTATTTATTCATCATACAGTATGCAGCCCGTAGACTATGGCCGGTGAGGTACAAACAAATAACCAAGAACAAGAAGAACAAATGAAACCGAACAAAGGAAAAACGAAAAACCCCTGGCTAGGTAGTACCGCTCTGCAGTCCCCTATCACCCCTGCTCTAGTTACAAAGAAATTTCAAATACATCATAGCGGTTTGTAACACGCTTCATACAATAATAAAAATATCTGTCAGTCTCATTCGGCTTGGTCCTGCATATCATGCGGGTTTTCCCCCTGGAGTTTACCCTCCTCCTCCCTTCCCCGTTCAAACTTCATCCTCCTCTCAACTCTCTGCTTCTCCTTCCTTTTCATCATCATCCTCCCCATCATCCCCTCCACTCTCACTCTGATGTTCCTCCACCTTATTGTTGACAGTTCCCTGTCCTGCAATTCGGATGTTACCCTGCCGAAGGTGTTCATCATCACGGAATTGGCCCAGGTACCATCTTCGAGTGGCTATATGCATGTCGTGCAGAAAATGTTTCAACGGTTGCATTGCTTTGTCGGTATAAAGAAGATGCTTCCAGAGATATTGAGGGTGTACAACTCCAATCTCTATCCGCATGGTTTGTCTTTCGCGTTGGTATAAAGGGCATCTTAGAACAAGATGTTCCGGTGACTGGGGACCTCCATAGCGACATTGGCTGTGAGGGGAGGCAACAGCATTGGTTGGTATTTTGTATAGGTAACTGCGGAAGTATCCATGTCCAGTTCGTAGTTGGGTGACAGTAGATGCAAACTGGCGGTTGCCACTTCTGAAAATATTGTCTGGTTTGGTACGGAATGTTCTAATATAGTTCTTTCCTTTCGCGGGATGTCGCATCCACCAATCCCCCCATTCCTGCATTTTTGCTGCTCGGGTTACCCTCTTGAGGTACGATGATGAGGTGTTATAGTAGGTAGGTGGTTTTTCGACAGTGGACTTTTTTGCCAACTTATCGGCAAGTTCGTGTCCAGGTACATCTGTATGGCCAGGAACCCATTCTACTGTGATAGTAGTTTTGAGTGCATGGAGGTTATTGGCGATGTTGGAGAGTGCCAGGGAAGTGGACTGTCCAGGGGCGGGTTTGAGAGTATTGAGACGTCGTATGGCAGCTTGATTGTCTGTGAAAATCCATACATGTCTTTTGGTGAGGTTATTACGTTGACAGATCTGAAAGGATTTCTGTGCAGCTTCAAGAATACCAAGTAATTCAGCATCATAAACTTCCTGTTGATGGCCCATTGGATAGGTTGCTTCAATGACATCTTCTCCTGTCATTTCAACTACTGTTCCTGCGCCAATGATATCGTTCAACATAGATCCATCTGAATAACAAACAATATTGCGGTCATCCTGTTTCAACATTGCATACTGGGCTTCGTGGGCTTTGGCTTCCTCTTCCTTTGAACGAGGATTAATTTGTGTTTTGACTCTACTTTCAATCCATGGTGGACATACTGTGGTTGAATAGGTTTCAATCTCCGAGCTGTTCGAAATCCATGGACTGAGGGTTGATAAGGTTTGGATAAGACGTGTTTCAAATTTGCGGTTATTTTGTTGCATACTGTCTCATGAAATCCAGGGTCCGGTTGTGTTACTAGACTCTGGGGTTTCATGAAATGGAGGGAAAGTCAATGGACAACGTTGTCGGATTGGATGCATTTCGGGAAACGTAAGTATTCGAATTGCATATTTTCTTCGCATGTGATTGAGTCGAACAGCTACTGGTCGCAGGGCTGCTTCATTGTGTAGCGCTATTGTTGGGGATGTGCGGAAGGCTCCAAGGATGCACCGAAGTGCCATAATTTGAACTGTTACACATTTCTGTTGATATATTGCTTGGCCCATCCACCAGACTTCAGCTCCGAAGTCGCAGACAGGTACAACACACGCATTGTATAGTTGGCGGACTGCACTGAGGGTTAGTCCTGATTCTGTATTGGCTAGTGATTTGAGGGCTCCAAGGGCTCTTTTGCCGCTTGCGGCCTTCAGCATAACATGGTGTTTGAAATTGATTTTTCTGTCAAACCAAATACCAATCCACCTTACCACATCTGGGCCAATGCCTTTTGTGCCGGGGGAAATGGTAGTGCCATTGGGTAGGGTGATATTTTTGTCATCGGAGGTATCACCGTTTCGTTTATTGTGGAAGTGCATCATATCTGACTTTGAGTCATCAAATTGTCCCGCATTGTTTTCTGCCCATTTGAAAGCTGTCCGTGCAGCCGCCTCGAGGCATCGTGCATTATAGGCTTTTGATTTGCTTCAAACAACAATTGCAACATCATCAATGTAGCTTGGAGTCCAGGAGCTGGGGTAATGGGTTGTGAGTTCGTAGAAGAGAGGACTGAGATAGAGAAGGAAGAGAATTGGGGATGCAGGCGATCCCTGAGGGATTCCTGTCCGGATGGGGCTGAGGTCTTCCTTTTGTCCATCAAATGCCAGTGCTGTTGTACGGTCGGATAGGAAGTGGTCGACCCATAATTGAATTGCGGTCGGGTAGTCCAGTTGTCGTAGAGTTTGGTGGAGACGGTCTTTGGATACATTGTCGAATGCGCCACTCACATCCATAAAGAGGGCAGTGGTGATTTCCTTTGCATGTTTTCCTTGTTCAATTTCATTTGTAAGTGCCATTGCAGCATCTATAGCAGAGCGTTGTCTTCGTCCTGCTATTTGATCTTTGTGTAGCAGGTTGTATTTTTCAGCCATGTATGCAATTCGGTTTGCCATCAACTTTTCGAGGATGTTCCCAAGGCAATTGAGAAGGGCAACAGGTCGGTAGGCCTTAGGTATTGAATAATCAGGTTTTCCAGGTTTCGGTATAATCACAGTCGTTGCTTGTTGCCAACAGGTAGGGTGATATCCAGTGGTTCCAAGTATAGCAAAGAGACTGTTAAATTGTTCGGTGGCTGCTAGGTATGCTTGCCGGAGGCAGTAAAAGGGAAGCCTATCGGGTCCTGGGGCTTTATGTGGTGCAGAGGTAAAAATTGCTTGTTTGATTTCTGTTGGGGTAAATGTAATCCATGGCAGGGTTGGTCGATTGGTGATAGCAGTGGGGAGGGGGCTACTGGTGGGGGTGGGAACATGGTAGAACGGAATAATACTGCCTTTTCTTCAAAAGTTACAGCTGTTGTGTTGGAGAATGACAGGGGTGGTGTCCATTGGGTTTTCCTGGATTTGGTATAACGGAGGGCGGTAAATATCTCTGTGCCTTGTGCATTTGCTAAAAATTCAATTCACATTGTTGTCTTGGAGGTGCGGATATCCCGGAAATATTGGTTTCGAACATCTTTGAATTTGATGTGATCACTTTCAAGGCGGGTTTTCTTCCACTGCTTCTGGGCACGGTTCATCTGTGTTCGGGAGATTTTGAGTTGGGGTGTCCACCCGCGTTTTGAATGTGTTGTAAGCTGGAGAACTGGGGTAGATTCCTTGACTGCATCAAGAATCATATCTCGGAGTAGTTCGCCTGATTTGTCAAGGTTTGATACGGTTGAGTGTTCATTGAGGTATTGCCAGACCATTCCTGAGGCATGGGAGAGTGTATTGAGAGTTTTTGAGAATAAATCCCAATCTGTCTTATTCCAGTTGTATCTTATCGTGTTGGAGTCAGTGGTAACAAGTTCAGATTCTGCCAAGATATCGAAACGTATTGTTGTATGGTCTGAACCAGTTGATGCGTTGTCATCCACTGCCCAATTTGTAACTGAGTCATGGATGGCTTGTGAGGTAAAGGCTAGGTCGATAATAGAGGTTCCTGTGCCATTTTGGTAGAAGTATGTTGGGGTGTCTGGTTCATTGAGGAGGGAAAAGTTATTGTTTTCCATGATCTGAACAAGTTCGTCGGTGCGTTTGGGTGTTTTGATTTGTGAATTCCACCATGTATGATGGGCATTCATATCACCAGTAATAATGCATCGTTCAGGCAATGGGATTTGGGTGAAGCTTCTTGGAATGGTGTAGAGATTAGATACGCCTTCATATTCATTGTAAATATTGAAGACTGTGATTGGTGCAATTGAGGGGGTTGATATTTCAATGACTTGAATATCAGGATCCTGGCTAATGTCGGTACGTGGGGAGCATTTGATATAAGGGTTGTTTTTGGCTGCATAGGCAATTGTCCTATTGTGTTTTCTTAAGTTTTTAGGTGGTATTAGTAGCTCAAATCCAGGGTGTGTTGTGATGAATGTATTGTCTGGGTTGAATTCAGGTTCTTGGAGTAAAAGAAGGTCGGCCGTTCCAACTGCAAAGTCAAGAAGGGTATTGATGACTAATGAGGAACGGTTGCAGTTGTGTTGTATAATTCGAATTTCGGTAGGTGAATAGGAAGGTTGTTTAGGCATGGGTGATAGTTGGGTGGTCTTTCATGAACTTGGCTCGTACCTCAGCACGAATGGTAGTAATTGTTGGGCATTTAGAATCGTTGGCCCGGTGATTACCCTTGCAGTTGATGCATTGGATAATATCATGGACACACTGTTTGCCTATGCTGGGACATGATCCACATGAGTGGGAGGTAGTGGTGTGAGGTTCTGCACATATGTTGCAGAAAGGTGATTGTTTGCATTGTAGGTAGGAATGGCCAAATTGTTGGCAGTTAGTACATTGGTCGGTTGGTCGGAATGCGACATATCGGTCGGCTTTGCGGGTCTTGCCATCTACTTGTACTCCATGATCTTGAATAAGTTTTGCTTCATGTTCAGTACGGACTGCAATAACCATGGTGGTTGCCTTTTTGTGTGGTCGCGTTTCTGGCTTTGTAAGTGATCGTGGTAGAGTGGCAAGCTTGATATGATTGTTGTTCATTTCAATATCTTCTTTCAATAATTGCATTCCTTTTTCACATTCAGGAAACATTGTAATGTCAATGGAATGAACCATCATTCGGATCCAGGTTTCTTGCTTTTTGAGATTTTGTGCGGTTGTATCAACTGAACGAACTGTTTCTTCAATAGCAGCCTTGTGGGCTAGTACCAATTCCACAGGGCATGCATCTGCTGTCAGGACGACGAGATTGTGCTTATGGTTGGCAGAAACATGTCCAATATTGGCCAAAGGGTCTGCGTGGCAGCGTCAGAGGGTGGCGTTGATAGCCAGTTTGAGTTTTGTAAGATTGGCAGTGACTGGTTGATCACTGTGTCGGGCAATCACTTGTGTGCGTTGTTTTTTGGAGAGAGGACGGGGATTCAGAGTGCGTCCATTCTTATCTTTTGGTGGGTCTTTCTTGGCGCATGCAGATGCAATTGCTGACCAGAGTGTGGGTTTTGGGGAAGTCCCTTCTGGGACGGCTGGAGTTAGTAGGTCTGGTGGTGCTGGTGGTGCATCTTTCTTTGAAGCTTGGATTTGTACAAGGTATTCAACTCGTTGTCCAAGGGTTGCAATGGTAGTGAGGGCAATTTCATGTTGGGTTTCCATTGAGGCTAAGCGGGTTGCCAGTTTTCGGTTTTGGGTTGTGAGACGTTTGTTGATTTTGAGAATATCCTTGTGGAGTGGTTCAAGGATGGGTTTGAATACCTGATGAATTCTATCTTCATCATCATCATTTGGATTCAGCAGATTGTTGGATGGGTCCTGCAAGTCTTCATCTTCAAAATCGTCATCATCATCTGAACATTTGTCATTGGCCTCAGTATCCTCTGGGGCATCTCCAAGTTCAAGATCTGCATTTTCAGGGTTTCCGAGATGGCCTTGGTTGGTTGGTTGTTGAGGTGGGGAAGATGGTTGTAGTTGTTCTGAGGGTGTCCTGGGATGAACATTACCGATAGCCATGCAGGTGCTTGAACGTGTACGACAGGCATTGAGTGTTGGGTATGGTGAGGTAGCCGGCAGTCGGCGAGAACTTCCCTGCTTGCCTTTCCTTCCTCGTTTGGATATGTGGCCTGTAAGGGTAGTGTGTGATACAGCTGGGGCATCAATTGCGGAAAGTGGGTCAGAACTGGGGTTTGGGTAAAGGTGCATTCCATAAGTGCTGGAGGTGCCAGGTGGGGGTGGTGGTGGTATTGGGGAAGTCATTTAAGACGTTAGAGGGTGTATAAGGTGCTTTAAAAGGTGCTAAATATGTTCATGAAATAAATATTTTCTAGGTATTTTGAATATGTATAAATCCGACGTTTGAGTGTTGATATATGTGGCCTCGGTACCACCTATACCCTGATGGGGTTAAAGCTTCACCTCCTTTGTCCTAGCAAGGTGTTGAAGCCTTGTACTACAGCCTTTGCCTCCTCACAGCAGATACAGAGATACCCGTAGCGACAAGAAAACCTCTAGGAGGCCTGCTGTGTGATGGGGCTGTAAAACCACTGCAAGAAAGGAAGTGCAACTTAACTCTGGAGGATCCACCCAAAGACTCAGGGGTCAATGGCGGCAAAGTAGCCGGACGTTGTCGCCTACACCCTGGTAGGTCTGCTGGGCCCCGGTGGCCTAAATGTTCCAAAAGGGGGGAATGGGCAAATGCGAAAATTTGAAAATCAACCGTTGTGAAGTCAATTTTTGTCCGATTAAGTTGTGCTTTCGGCAGGGTAGACCTGTGTGTGTGTGCAAGCTGAGTTCTCAAGGGCGTTTAGAACGGATGAAAATTCGTGGAATAACGATGGAATACGAAATTGTGTTTTTGACTTCGAAGATTTTTGGCCCAGGCAGTGTGGGGCTTGTAGGCAGGTGTAGGTGGTTCGTTCTAAGGGCTTCTGTGGCCGCTGAATCGATTGCCGTTGTCTGTTCGTGATTTGGAGTTGATTCCACTGAGATTGAAGGGGGGTAGGAGTCAAAAAGCGACTTTTCGAGGATTTTTGGCCCAGACAGTCAGAGGCTTTCATTTTGTTTGTAGTTACTGTATATGATGACTAGCTAGTGTGCTGTTGTCATGGCATTTGTCTCACGGAACGGACGGTGCACCAGGTTACTGGGACCTATGGTAGAGCGGGACCTGACATGATGGCACCCCTTGTAGGCTGAATGGGCGAGCAAAGAGCAGTGGCGGTTGTTGCGGCAGAAGAATGTACCAACAATTGGGACGTTCAATGACTGCTACCGGCTCGCCGAGTCAAAAAGGGAGTACCGGACGGTGGGGGTTCCCATCAAGGATTACTCATGATGACAAGGGCTCCTGGTTTCCACGACATCTTCCGCACCATCTTTTGCATTATCATAGCTAACACTTGTGGATCAGGTACGGTGCATTACTGATCGATATGAGCCCGTACGGACGTCTGAGGATAGTCGCACATGGAAGACCATATGTACTCTGAATTGATTCACACAATGAGAAACGACTGCTTGGTGGATGGCAACTATGACAACCACCGCATATGCTTGTCAGCGAAGCTTTATGAATCCGAGAAATTTATGGCTAGGCCACAGAATGCAGAGTTCATGAGTGCATGTGCAATTGCACACACTCACGAGAATGATAATTCGAGTCTCTATGCCTATATGGCAACTGATTCAAGGTGTTGTTTGAACCTCTACTCTCTCCTTTAAGGAACTCTTACTTTAGATAATACGCAACAAGAATACAATCATTAGTATCAAGCAAAGATGGCAATCGAAAGTGCCGGAATGAATGAGAATCAACAAGAATTGATCAGAGAATTGACATCACACTCGATACCGTACCCACCGGCATAATCAGAAGTCGTCGAAGGAGCACCAATCTCCAAAAGAGAGGTACGACCACCCTGGACCCGAGCATCACCAATAACCTTTCAATGACGTATGGCACTTATTAAACCACGGGAAAGGCGCAAAATGCGTTTTACGAGTGCAGAGTGTAATCGCAGACTCTCCGAGAACAATTACAAGAGTCCTCTTGCTGATATGGATATATACAAAGTTACATTTCAACTCTACCCTTTTGTTTAAGCAACACTTACGTTATAAATGATGCTGCGAGACTCACCCATTGAATGCAGATTCACAAGTATCGAGCCACGATGGTTATCGAAAAAGTCAGAATCGATGAGAATCGATAAGAAAATCAACACTGAAATTGACACTGTACGCACCGGCATACTCAAAAGTCGTCGATGGAGCGCTGACCTTAAAAAAGAGGGGGATGGCCATTCCAGAAACCAAGAATCCACCGCTACTGCAAACGAAATCCGCACCAGAAGTGCTGGAATGACACATCATCACCACAAAGCGCACCTGTGATACTGCAGACGTCAAGGGCACCAGACAGTCAATGAGATCACGTGCAAGTGCACCAGCGCCTTCCAGAAGTCCTCAGCTACGATGCTGGTCTCCACCGGAAGCACCACCGCCAGCACCACGGGAAGCACCGGAAGCACCACCAAATGGATCGAATACACAATTGCCTTCAACAGATAATGACAATGGGATCAACTGTACCCAGTACTAGCGGCCGGAAGGCCAGACACATCAGCAATCGAGATGTCAAGCTGCACGGAATGTGAACCAACTAAACTCCTTAATAGACGTATGAGGAGGATACTGCAATAGGGATTCGGAGCTGAGAGCGCAAACCCACTGAATTACATGGTAACTATAACCTTGTACGGTATGCCTACGAATCAGATGTTTCAACGTCTACTACCCTGTAAGAGCAGTTCATTGGGCTTCCCTCCGCCACGCTCGGTTGAAGCGGTTATTATATCCCATCAAGTGAGAAGAACCTCTCGAAAGCCAACGATATCCGCCGAAGTTCACATCACAGTCGGCAATGACTCCTACTACTATGAGCATCCTTCGAAGTCACGATACTAAACTGGTTTGGGATCATGTCCACGAGCATAACCCTATCAACAGTACTTGCCAATCCCAGACTTTAGTGGGTCCACAAATTCGGAAGTCGAAAGTATGAGAACTGGCGAATAGATGCCTTGATGCACATGGAACACAAGCATACTATTGTACTTTTGAGTACTACCTTATGGCACACTTACGAGTTAGATACCGCAACTCAAATGAGTATATACGAATGAATGTCGTTATATGATGGCTGCAATGAAGAGTTAGAGCGAAGCCGACACAAATCAACCAGCCACCATCGGATCTGCAGCTGAATGGCAACCACAAGTCAAAGACGAAGAATATCCGAATAGCTGATATACGGGTCCATCTAGAGCCGATCAATGAGACATACGATTGATGCCAAGTACAGAGGCTATCACTGACAAAGTCTGCCGTGGGCTAGGATGTTCGGAGTGAGAGATATTGGAAGTCCACTTAGATATTCGGAACAGTGGATTCGAAGGTATACTTGAAGGTGTACTTGCTGGCATAGTCAGATCTGAGCTGTGCCTTGAGCCGAAGCATACTTGTTTGCACTGCAACCAAACTGGAATGGCAAGGTCGAAAGGCAAGTGTCAAAGGGCAAAGTCGAAGGGCAACCGAAGATCGAAGCTTCGAAAGCATGGCCCATGGTTCAGCAGCTCTAATCGAGAAGAGTATACCCATTGAAGTCTGTTGACTGCTGCAGAAATTATTCTGAAATGAATCAGAAGCCAATCGGCCCAAGAGATGTGTCACTGCCCACTGTGGTCACCCTCAAGACTCTGAACCAAGTTCAACAAAGAAATCATGCGAAAGATCAATGGCAGAAGCCGATGATGAAATAAGCTACACCATGATGGCACTACCAGGAGCAACGGCTAGGATTCGGAGACTTAGAGGATTTCGGGCCAATTGGAGAGTTCCTTCCCTTCTTTTCTCTTCTCTTATTGGATCCTGGCCCGGTACAAATGGTGTCGGCATGGGGTTCACCACCAACCACTGGAGTTGGAGTTTCCCCGTGTACCGAATCAACCAAACAGTCACCCTTGAGCAGTACCGATCGGTTGCGGGATTTATGAGGCTGTATGAGGGCGTACGAGTTGGGATCATCTTTCCTTCTGTTCTCATGTACAGTATAGCAGCCTACGGGGTCTGCAGCTCGAGAGGGGAATGATGTAATGGCTGCCGGCCAGTGCTGGGTAACGGCCAGGGATATAGTCACTTCGTGGGAGTGCAATTGCACTCCAGCAATTATCTTTCTTATCTTACAATGATATGGCTTCATCGCTTATTCTCAAATGCGCCCGTATCTACTCTTACTCTGGAGTATGGCGCCATACTGGCCCGTATCCATTCTTACAATACCTTCAAACCTGTCCCTGAACAGTCCACTTCCCTGGCACTCGCCAATATCGCCAATTACCTACATACACTCAAAACTACGATCACAGTACAATGGGTTCCTGGCCCCACAGATGTACCAGGAAATGAGCTTGCTGATAAGTTGGCAAAAAAGTCCACTCTTGAAAAACCACCTACCTACTATAATACCTCCTTATACTATTTCCAGAAGGCAACCCAAGCAGCAAAAATGGAGGAATCAGGGGATTGGTGGATGAGGCATCCTGCAAAAGGAAAGAACTATATTGGAACTTTCTGCACTAAACCAGACAATATTTGCACAAGTGGCAACCATCAATTTGTATCTACGGTCACCGAACTACAAACTGGACATGAATTCTTCCGCAGTAACGTTTACAAAATACCAACCAATTCCGTTGACACCCCTTACTGCCCATGTCCCGATGGAGGTTCCCCGTTACCAGAACAGCTTCTGCCAAGATGCCCTTTATACCAACGTGAAAGACAAATGATGCGAAAAAGCATTGGAGTGATACACCCTCGATATTTCTGTAGGTATCTTTTTTGTACAAATCAAGCAATACAACCTTTGAAATAGTTTCTGCATAACACTCATATAGCGACTCGAAGATGGTAGCTGGTCCAATTCAGTCATAATAAATACCTTGGGCAGGCTGACATCTGAATTGCAGGCCAGGCAACTGTCCAAAATATGGTGCAGAAACATCAATGTGGAAGTGGAGGAGATGATGGGAAGGATGACAATGATGAGGCAGGAGAAGCAGAGAGTGGAGAGGAGGAGTAAATATCAACGGAGAAAGTAAGAGGAGGGTAAACTCCAGGGGGACAACCCACATAATCTGCAGGGCCAAGCGGAATGAGACAGACAGATATTTTACTACTTTATGAAGGGTATTACAGACAGCTGTGATTTGTTGAAAATTTCTTTTTAACTAGAGCAGGGGTGACAGGAAACAGCGCAGCGGTGCTACCCAGACAGGGGGTTTTTGATTTCCCTTTGTTCGGTTACATTTGTTGTTTTTCTTCATGGGTAATTGTTTGTATCTCACTGGCCCTGGCTGCGGGCTGTATGCTGTACAATGAAAACATCAATCACAAAATGAAATCTTCGAGTAGCTATATATGTGTTGTGCAGATAATATATCAAAGGGTGTGTTGCTTTATCTGCATAAAGAAGATACTTCCAGAGATATCGAGGGTGTACCGCTTCAATTTCTTTCCGCATTGTTTGTCATTTGCATTGGTATAAAAGGCCTCGCAGAAGACGATATTCTGGTGACTGGAAACCTCCACAGCCCACATGGGCAGTGACGGGAGTCAACAGAATTTGTTGGTATGTTGAATAGATATTTATTTATGTATTAATCATACAGCATGCAGCCCGCAGGCTATGGCCAGTGAGATACAAACAAATAAGCGTGAACATGAACAACATATGAAACCGAACTAAAGAAAAATGAATTAAAAAGCCCAGACTAGGTAGCACTGCACCGCAGTCACCTGTCGCCGCTGCCCTAGTTAGAATGAAATTTCCAATAACTCATAGCAGTCTGTTACACACTTCAGACAATGATGGAATATCCGTCAGTGTCATTCGGCTTGGTCCTGCATATCATGCAGATTCTTCTCTGGGAGTTTACCCTTCTCCTCTCTTCCCCGTTTGAATTTCATCCGCCTCTGAACTGTCTGCTTCCCCTTCCTCTTCATAGTCATTCTCCCCATCATCCCCTCAACTCTCATTCTGATGTTCCTCCACCATATTGTCGAATGAAGCGAATTAACCACACCAGCAAAACCATTATTAGAAAATGAGTCAATAACCAGCACAGCTATCGCCAAGCAGACACTTGCAATCGATTCCCAACCCCCAATCACCCCTCCTACAATAGGGCATCTCTCTTCCAGAACCTTTATTGTTGCTGGGTGGAAAACTGGGTCTCTTACCCCATGTTTTTCCTCCCTGCAGCCCCCGGCAAATGCGCCCCCACTGATCATTTACACAACGAATTCTTATCCAATCAACTCCAAACTTTGGAAGCATTGAAAGTACATGTAGACGAGGCTCAGGTTGTGATCTCAGACCAAAAGCTGAACAATTGCATCAGTTACACAAAATGTTCGAAAAGTCGCCTTTTCGCTCCTACCCTCTTTCTATCTCAGTGGAATCAACTCAAGATCAAAAATGAACAATGGCAATCGATTTAACCACTCTAGAAGATTTTAGAACAAACTATCTACACCTACCTACAAGCCCCAGATGGCCTGGGCCAAAAATTCCCGAAGTCAAAAGGACAATGTCAAATTTCATCGTTTTTCCACGAATTGGTACCCGTTTCGAACGCCCTTAAGAACACAGCTGGCACAAACACACAGGTCTACCCTGCCGAAAGCAGAACTCAATCGGACAAAAATTGACTTCACAAAGATTGATTTTCAAATTTTCGCATTGTTCGATCCCCCCCTTTGTGAATCATATTGGCCACCAGGGACCAGCAAACCTACCAAGGTGTAGGCGACAACGTCTGGCTACTTTACCACCATTGACCACCTGAGTCTTTGGGTGGATCCTCCAGAGTTAAGTTGCACATCTTTTCTTGCAGTGGTTTTACAGCCCCATCACATAGCAGGCCTTCTAGAGGGTTTCTTGTCACTATGGGTGTCTCTGTTTCTGCTCTGAGAAGACAAAGGCTCTAGGACAAGGCTCCAACACCTTGCTAGGATAAAAGAAGTGAAGCTCTAAGCCCCTCAGGGAATCGGTGGTACCAATGACAGGTATATCAACACTCAAACGTTGAATTTATGCCTATTTAAAATACCTAGAAAATATTTATTTCTTCAACATATTTAGCACCATATAAACCCTCTAAAGTCTTCAATGACTGCCCCAGTACCACAACCACCCCCACCGGGCACTTCCAGTACTTATAGAATGCACCTTTATCCAAATCCCAGTGCAGACCCAGTCTCTGCAATTGATGCCTCAGCTGTATCACACACCACCCTGACAGGCCATATATCCAAACGAGGAAAGAAGGGCAAGCAGGGAAGATCTCGCCAACTGCAGGTAACCTTACCATATCCGCCACTAAATGCTCCACATACACAATCATTCACCCGCCTGGCTATTGGTATAGTTCATCCCCGGACATCCTCTGAACAACCACAACCATCATACCCACCTCAACAACCAACCAACCCAGACCATATTGGAAACTCTGACGACGCTGACCTACATCTGGGGGATGCGCCAGAGGATGCCGATGCCAATGACGAATGTTCTGACGGTGATGATCATTCTGAAGATCAAGATTTTTAGAACCCTTCAACCAACCAACTGAATCCAAACGATCAAGATGATGATGGTATTTATCAGGTACTCAAAACAATCCTTGAACCCCTGCACAAGGATGGTCTCAAGATCAACGAATGTCTCACCACCCGGAACCGAAAACTGGCATCTGGTCTGGCTTCAATTGAAACCAAACACAACATTGCCCTGAATACAATTGCGACCCTTGCACAAAGAGTTGAATACTTTGTACAAATCCAAGCTTCAAAGAAAGATACACCACCAGCACCACCAGACCTTCTGACTCCAGCCGTCCCAGAAGGGACTTTCACCAAACCCAAACTCTGGTCAGCAATTGCATCTGCATGCGCAAAGAAAGACCCACCAGAAGATAAGCATGAGTGTACTGTGAATCCCCGTCCTCCCTCCCAAAAAGACACACACTAGTGATTGCCCAACACAGTGACCAACCAGTTACTGCAGATCTTACAAAACTTAAGCTTGCTATCAATACCACCCTCCAACGCTGCCATGCAAACCCTTTGGCCAATATTGAACATATTTCTGGCAACTATAAGCACAATCTCGTCCTCCTGACAGCAGACACCTGCTGTGTGGAATTGGTACTAGCCCATCAGGCTGCAATTGAAGAAACAGTTCATTCAGTTGATACAATCGCACAAAATTTCAAAAACCAAGAAATCTGGATCCAAATAATGGTTCCTTCCATTGACATTAATATGTTTCCTGAATGTGAAACAGGAATGAAATTTTTGAAAGAAGATATTAAGATGAACAACAATAATATCAAGCTTACCACTCTACCACAATCTCTTACAAAGCCAGAAACGCAACCACACAAAAGTACAACAACTACCACGGATATTGCAGTCCGTACTGAACATGAAGCAAAACATATTCAAGATCATGGAGTACATATATATAGCAAGACCCACAAAGCTGACCGATATGTGGCATCCAGACCAACCGACCAATATACTAACTGCCAACAATTTGGTCATTTCTATTTTCAATATAAACACTCACCTATCTCCAATATATATGCAGAACCCCACACCACTACCTCCCACTCATGCGTATATTGTCTCAGCACAGGCAAACAGTATGTCCATGATGGTATCCAATGCATCTACTGCAAGGGTAATCAGCGGGCCACCAATTCTAAACGCCCAACAATTACCGCCATACATGCTGAAGTACGAGCCAAGTTCGGAAAGACCACTCAACCATTACCCATGCCTAAACAACCTTCCTATTCACTTACCAAAATTTGAATTATACAACACAACTGCAACTGTTCCTCCCTAGTCATCAATACCCTTCTTGACTTTGCAGTTGGATCGGCCGACCTTCTTTTACTCCAAGAACCTGGATTCAACCTAGACCATACATTCATTACAACACACCCTGGATTTGAGCTACTGATACCACCTGAAATCTTGGGGAAACACAATAGGAGAATTGCCTATGTGGCCAAAAACAACCCTTATATCACATGCTCCCCACGTACCGACATCAGCCAGGATCCTGATATCCAAGACCTTGAAATATCAATCCCCTCAATTGCACCAATCACAGTCTTCAATATTTATAATGAATATGAAGGCTCAACCAATGTCTACACCTTTCCTCAAAGCTTTATCAAAATCCCATTGCCTGAACAATGCATCGTTCCTGATGATATGAATGCCCATTATACATGGTGGAATTCACAAATCAAAACACCCAGACCTGCCGACGAACATGTTCAGATCAAGAAAACAAGTAATTTTTCCATCCTCAATGAACCAGACACCCCAACATACTACTACCGAAATGGCAAGGGAACCTCTATCATTGACCTGGCCTTTACATCGCAAGCCATCCATGACTCAGTAATGAATTGGGCTGGGAATGACAACACATCAACTGGTTCAGACTATGCAACAATACATTTTGATATCTTGGCAGAATCTGAGCTTGTTACCACTGCCTTCAACACTATCAGATACCACTGGAATAAAACAGATTGGGATGTATTCTAAATAATTCTCAATACACTTTCCCATGCCTCGTGAATGGTCTTGCAATACCTCCAAGAACAACCAACTGAATCAAACCTTGACAAATCAGCCGAACTGCTCCGAGATAGGATTCTTGATGCTGTCAAGCAATCTACCCCAGTCCTCCGGCTTACCACACATTCAAAATGCTGGTGGACACCCGAACTCAAAATCTCACAAACACGGATGAACCAAGCCCAGAAACAGAAATGGAAAACATGTCTTGAAAGTGATCAAATCAAATTCAAATCAGTTCGAAACCAATATTTACAGGATATCTGCACCTCGAAGACAACAATGAGGATTGAATTTTTAGCAAATACACATGGCACTGAAACATTTACAGCCCTTGGTTATACCAAACCCAGGAAAACCCAGCCAACACCACCCCTGTCATTCTCCAATACAACAGCTGTGACTTTTGAAGAAAAGGTAATACTATTGTGTTCTACCATATTCCCACCCCCACCAGTAGCACCTTCCCGAACTGATATCACCAATCGACCAACCCTGCCATGGGTCACCCTTACCTCGACAGAAATGAAACCACCAATATTCACCTCTGCACTACATATAGCCCCTGGACCTGATGGGCTTCCCTTCTACTGTCTCCGGCAAGCAAACCTAGCAGCCCCCAAACAATTCAACAGTCTCTTTGCTATACCTTGAACCACAGGATATCACCCAACGTATTGGCGACAAGCAACGACTGTGCTTATATGCAAACCTGGAAAACCTCATCATTCAATACCTAAGGCCTACGAATATGTCGCCCTTATCAATTGCCTTGGGAAGATTCTTGAAAAGTTGATGGCAAACCGAATTGCATATATGGCTGAAAAATACAATCTGCTACACAAAGATCAAATAGGAGGATGAAGACCACGTTCTGCTATAGATGCTGCAAAGGCACTTACTCATGAAATTGAACATAGAAAACATACAAAGACAATCACTACTGCCCTCTTGATGGATGTAAGTAGTGCATTTGACAATATATCCAAGGACCGTCTCCTCCAAACTCTACAACAACTGCACTACCCAACCACAATTCAATCATGGGTGGACCACTTCTTATCCAACAGAACAACCGCACTGGCATATGATGGACGAAAGAAAGACCTCAGCCCAGTCCGGACAGGAATCCCTCAGGCATCTCCTGCATCCCCAATTCTCTTCCTTCTCTATCTCATTTCTCGCTTCCACAAACTTACAACTCATTACCCCAGCTCCTGGACTGCAAGCTACATTGAAGATGTTGCAATTGTTGGTCGAAGCAAATCAAAACCTAATAATGCAAGATGCCGTGAGGTTGCTGCACAGAAAGTTTTCAAATGGGCAGAAAACAATGCGGTACGATTTGATGACTCAAAGTCAGAGATGATGTGCTTTCACAATAAACCAAATGGTGATACCTCCGATGATGAAATGATTATCCTACACAATGGCACTACCATTTCCCCTGGTACAAAAGGCATTGGCCCAGAAGTGGTAAGGTGGATTGGTATTTGGTTTGACGGAAAAATTAACGTCAAACACCATGTTATGCTGAAAGACGCCAGTGGCAAAAGAGCCCTTGGAGTGCTCAAATCACTAGCCACTACAGAATCAGGACTAACCCCCAGTGGAGTCTGCCAACTATAGAATGCCTGTGTCATACCTGTTTGCAACTTTGGAGCAGAAGTTTGGTGGATGGAGCAAGCAGCATATCAACAGAAATCTGAAACAGTTCAAAATATGGCCCTTTGGTGTATCCTTGGAACCATCTGCCCATCACCAACACTAGCCCTACA
Source organism: Trichophaea hybrida (assembly GCA_015178995.1). Lineage (NCBI taxonomy): Eukaryota > Fungi > Ascomycota > Pezizomycetes > Pezizales > Pyronemataceae > Trichophaea > Trichophaea hybrida. The sequence goes on from WHVE01000116.1 coordinate 98,199, forward strand.
CAATGAATCAGACCTGCCATCAGTGGCTGTATTACTTAATTACATGCGACGAAATTATGCAATTCGAATACTCACATTTCCAAAAATGCACCCAATCAGACAACGTTGTCTATTGACTTTCCCTCCATTTTATGAGACCCCAGAGTCTAGTAATACAACTGGGCCTGGATTTCATGGGACAGTATGCAACAAAATAACCGCAAATTTGAAACACGTCTTATCCAAACCTTATCGACCCTCAGTCCATGGATTTCAAACAGCTCTGAGATTGCAATCTACTCAACCACAGCCTGTCCACAATGGATTGAATGCAGAGTCCAAACACAAATCAATTCCTGCTCAAAAGAAGAGAAAGCCAAACCCCACGACTCACATTTTGCAATGTTGAAACAAGATGGCCGCAATATTGTCTGTTATACAAATGGATCTATGTTGAACGAAAACATTGGGGTAGGAACATTAGTGGAAATGACTGTTGAAGAAGTTATTGAAGCGGCCTAGCCAATGGGCCAGCAATAGGAAGTTCATGAGGACGAATTACTTGGTATTCTCAAAGCAGTACAGAAATGCTGTCATATTTGTTCACATAATCACATCACCAAAAGACATATATGGATTTTCACAAACAATTAAGCTGCCATACAACGTCTCAATACCTTCAAACCAGCCCCTGGACAGTCTGCTTCCATGGTACTCTCCGATATTGCCAATAACCTCCAATGACTCACAACTATGATCACAGTAAAATGGGTTTCTGGCCACACGGATGTACCTGGAAATGAGCTTGCTGATAAGTTGGCGAAAAAGTCCACTCCTGACAAACCACCTACCTACTATAACACCTCCTTATCTTACCTTAAGACGGTAACCCGAGCAGCAAACATGCAGGAATAGGGGGATCGGTAGATGAGGAATCCAGCAAAATGAACGAACTATATTGGAACTTTACATACGGAACCATATATGATTTTCACAAGTGGCAACCATCAGTTTGCATCTTCTGTGACCCAACAATGAACCGGACATGGATAATTCCGCAGTCATCTATTCAAAATACAAACGAATTCTGTTGATTTCCCTCACTGCCCATGTCGCTCTGGAGGTCTTCAGTCACCAGAATATCTTCTGCTAAGATACCCCTTTTACCAACGCGAAAGACAAATAATGCGGAAGGAGATTGGAGTGGTACACCCTCGATATTGCTGGAAGCATCTTCTTCATTCAGATGAAGCAATGCAATCTTTGAAACATTTTTTGCATAACACACGTATAGCTACTCGAAGATGGCACCTGGGCCAATTCCGTAATCATGAACACATTGGGCAGGGTAACACCCGAATTGCAGGGCAGGGAACAGTCAATGATATGGTCAAGGAATATCAGAGTGAGAGTGGAGGTGATGATAGGGAGGATGACGATGTGAAGGAAGAAGAAGCAGACAGTTGAGAGGAGGATTCAAGTGAACAGGAAAGAGAGGAGGAGGGTAAACCCTGGGGGGGAATCCGCATGATATGCAGGACCAAGCCGAATGAGACTGACCAATATTTCATTATTGTATGCAGCGTGTTACAGACTGCTATGATCTCTTGGATATTTCATTGTAACTAGAGCAGGGGTGACAGAAGACTGCGAAGCAGTACTACCTAGCCAGGGATTTGTCTTCTGTCGTTTGTTCGGATTCATTAGTTGTTGTTGTTCATGGATATTTGTTTGTACATCACCAGCCATCGCCCGCTGGCAGCATGCTGTATCATGAATAAATAAATACATAAATGTTCTCTGTTTCACATGGTTTCGGGGCACCTGACCACTGAGGTTTGGCAGTCCCAAAACTAATGCCAGGATGCTCGACAAATCTGAGATGGTAAGATTGCCATCAATCCTATAATCCCTGGCCAGCCGGAGAATCTCAGGGCTCCTGGGATGCTCGAAACTGATGACATCCTCAGCCCTCCGGAGATGCTTGGTGCGCCTCAGACGCTATACATCATTGACATCCCCAGTGCGCCGAAATTCACGTTTGCACAGTCCTTTGATGAGGGTGAAATCTTGATTCTATTGATATTTACAATATATTCAGGGTTGGACAAGAACAAGGGAGATGATGACTTTCCAGCAGACTTGGAGTGACTTGGAAAATTGAGATTGATGCTGCTGAGTATGAGAAATTGTAAAACGGATGGCTGCTGATTTATTTATTTATTTATTTATTCATCATACAGCATACAGCCTGTAGGCTAGAGCCGGCGAGGTACAAACAAATAATTGTGAACAAGAACAACTAATGAAATTGAACAAAGGAAAAACAAAGGACCCCTGGCAAGGTAGCACCACTCTACAGTCTCCTGTCACCGCTGTACCAGTTTCAAGGAAATTTTCAAAAATGATAGTGGTCTGTAATACGTTTCATACAATGAAAAAATGTGTCAGTCTTATTCGGCTTGCTCCTGCATATCATGTGGACTCTCCCCCTGGAGTTTACCAGCCTCCTCTCGTCCCCATTCATATTGAGTCCTGCCCTCAACTCTCTGCTTCTGCTGCCTCATCATCGTTATCTTCCCCATTATTCCCTCCACTCTGATTCTGATGTGCCTCCACCGTCTCGTTGACATTTCCCTGGCCTGCAATTTGGATGCTACCCTGTCCAAGGTGTTCATCATTATGGAATTGGCCAAGATACCATCTTGGTGTAGCCATATGTGTGTTGTGCAAAATTTTTTTTGAAAGGTTGCATTGTTCTATCTGAATCAAGAAGATTCTTCTGGAGATATCGGGGTATACCACTCCAATCACCTTCCACATTATTTGTCTTTTGCGTTGGTATATGGTGCATCTTAGAAGAAGATGTTCAGGTGACTGATAACCTCCATTTCCACATGGGTAGTGAGGGGAGTCGACAGAATTAGTGGGCATTTTGTAGAAGTAGCTGCGAAAGTATCCATGTCCAGTTCGTAGTTGGGTGACTGTAGATGTAAACTGACAGTTGCCACTTGTTAAAATAATGTCTGGTTTAGTGTGGAACATTCCAATATAGTTCTTTCCTTTTGCTGGATAACTGATCCACCAATCCCCCCATTTCTGCAATTTTGGTGCTCGGGTTATCATCTTGAGGTAAGATAAGAAGGTATTACAGTAGGTAGGTGGTTTTTCAAGAGTTGACATTTTTGCGGACTTATCAGCAAGCTCATTTCCGGGTACATCTGTATGGCCAGGCACCCATTGTACTGTGATCGTAATATCAAGTGCATGGAGATTGTTGGCGATGTTGGAGAGTGCCAGGGAAGTGGACTTATCAGGGGTGGGTTTGAGGGTATTGAAACGTCATATGGCAGCTTGATTGTCTGTGAAAATCCATAAATGTCTTTGGGTGATATTGTTACATTGACCAGTCTGAAAGTATTTCTGTGCCGCGTTAAGAATACCAAGTAATTCGGTATCATAAAATTTCTGTTCATGGCCCATTGGATAGGTTGCTTCAATGACTTCTTCTGCAGTCAATAGCACAACAGTTTCTGCCACAATGTTTTGTGCAACAGAGATCCATATGTAAACATACAATATTACGGTCATCCTGTTTCAACATTGTATGATGTTCTTCATGGGCTTTGGCTTCCTCTTCCTTTGAGCGGAGTTGATTTGTATTCTGACTCTGCTTTCAATTCATGGTGGACAGGCTGTGGTTGAGTAGGTTTCAATCTCCGAGCTGTTAGAAATCAATGGACTGAGGGTCGATATGATTCGCATGAGATGTGTTTCAAATGTGCGGTTATTTTGTTGCTTTCTGATGCACAAAATCCAGGGCCCTGTTGTGTCACTATACTCAGAGGTTTCATGTAATGGAGGGAAAGTGATTGGACAACATTGTCGAATTGGATGCATTTCGGGAAATGTAAGTATTCGAATTGCATATGTTCTTCGTATGTGATAGCATCAAACAGCTACTCGTAGCAGGGCTGATTGATTGTGTAGGACTACTGTTGGTGATGTGCAAATGGCTCCAAGGATACACCGAAGGGCCATATTTTGAACTGTTTCAAATTTCTGTTGATATGCTGCTTGCTCAATGCACCAAACATCTTCACCAAAGTCGCAAACAGGTACAACACCCTCATTGTATAGTTGGCGGACTGCACTGGGGGTTAATCCTGATTCTGTATTGGCTAGTGATTTGAGGGCTCCAAGGGCTCATTTGCCACTTGCGGCTTTCAGCATAATATGGGGTTTGAAGTCGATATTTCTGTCAAATCAAATACCGATTCACCTTAGCACATCTGGGCCAACATCTTTCGTGCCGGGGGAAATGGTGGCGCCATTGGGTGGGATACTCGTTTTGTTATCAGAGGTATCACCATTTTGTTCATTGTGGAAATGCGTCATCTCTCACTTTGAGTCATCAAATTATACTGCATTGTGTTCTGCCGATTGGAAAGCTGTCCGTCATGCTGCTTTAAGGCATCTTGTTTTATTTGCATTTGATTTGCTTCAAACCACAATTGCAACATCATCAATGTAGCTTGGAGTCCAGCAGCTGGGGTAATGGGTTGTGAGTTCGTAGATAAGATGACTGAGATACAGGAAGCAGAGCATGGGGTATGCAGGCAATCTCTGAGGGATTCCTTTTCGGACAGGGCTGAGGTCTTCCTTTTGTTCATCAAATTCCAGTGCTGTTGTAAAAGGGCCCCCACCACGTATCTACACAACCAATTCATATCCAATCAACTTTAAACTCCGGGAGCATCGGAAGCACATATAAACGAGGCTCAGGTTTCAATTTCAGACCAAAAGCTTAACATCTGCATTAGTTACACAAAATCTTCGAAAGGTCGCTGTTTTGCACTTACCCCCCCTCTATCTTAGTGGAATCAACTCAAAATCGAAAAAGAACAATGGCAATCGATTCACCGGCTCCAGAAGCCCTTAGAACGAACCATTCACACCTACCTACAAGCCCCTGACTGTCTGGGCAAAAATCCTCGAAAAGTCACATTTTAGCCCCTTCCCTCCATCTATCTCTGTTGAATCAACTCCGATTCACAAACAGACAATAGCATTCGATTTTGCGGCTCAAGAAGCCATTGGCACGAACACCCTACACTAGTCTACAAGCCCCAGACTCTCTGAGCCACAAATCCTCAAACCAAAAAACCAAAATCACTTTCCATCGTTTCTCAACGAGTTTTCATTCGTTTCAAATGCCATTAACAACACAGCGTGTACAGAAGCCCAGGTCAGCTCTGCCCAAAGCACAACTTCATCGGACAAATATTGATTTCATAACTGTCATTTTTTGTTAAACTTTCGCATTTTCACCATTTCCCCCATTGGAACATATTGGCCACCGGATAGCATCAACCACACCAGGAAAACCATTTTTCGAAAATGAGTCAACAACCAGCACAGCTATCGCCAAGCAGACACTTGCAATCGATTCCTAACCCCCAATTACCCCCCCTACAATAGGGCATCTCTCTTCCAGGACCTTTATTGTTGCTGGGTGGAAAACTGGGCTTCTTACCCCTCTGTTTCCACCCCCTGCAGCCCCCTGCAAAAGGGCCCCCACCAATCATCTACACAACCAATTCTTATCCAATCAACTCCAAACTTTGGGAGCATTGAAAGCACATATAGACGAGGCTCAGGTTGAAATTTCAGACCAAAAGCTTAACATTTGCATTGGTTACACAAAATCTTCGAAAAGTCGCTTTTTCGCTCCTACCCCCCCTCTATCTCAGTGGAATCAACTCCAAATCAGAATTAAACAATGGCAATCGATTCAGCGGCCCTAGAAGCCCTTAGAACAAACCATCTATACTTGCCTACAAACCCCAAACAGCCTGGGCCAAAAATCCTCGAAGCCAAAAACCGAAATTCTAAATCCATTGTTTCTCGATGAGTTTTCATCTGTTTTGAACGCCCTCACGAATACAGTGTGTACACACACCCAGGTCTACCCTGCCGAAGGCACACTCTGATAGGACATAAATTGACTCCACAACGGTCGATTTTCTACATTACCAGATTTGTTGCATTTTCTCATTCCCCCCCCTTTGGAACATATTGGCCACCGGGGCCCAGCAGACCTACCAGGGTGTAGGCGACAACATCCGGCTACTTTGCCGCCATTGACCCCCTGAGCCTTTGGGTGGATCCTCCAGAGTTAAGTTGCACTTCCTTTCTTGCAGTGGTTTTACAACACCATTATATAGCAGGCCTGCTGGAGGTTTTCTTGTGGCTACGGGTGTCTCTGTATCTGCTGTGAGGAGGCAAAGGCTCTAGTACAAGGCTCCAACACCTTGCTAGGACAAAAGAGGTGATGCTCTAACCCCCTCAGGGAATAGGTGGTACCGAAGCCACTTATATCAACACTCAAACGTCAGATTAATACCTATTTAAAATACCTAGAAAATTTATATTTCTTTAACATATTTAGCACCTTATAACCCCTCTAAAGTCTTCAATGACTTCCCCAATACCACCACCACCCCGACCTGGGACTTCCAGTACTTATGGAATGCACCTGTATTCAAACCCGAGTTCAGACCAACTCTCTGCAATCGATAATCCAGATGTATCACACACCACTTTGACAGGCCATATATCCAAACGGGGAAGGAAAGGCAAGCAGGGAAGTTGTTGCCGACTGCCAGCTACCTGACCATACCCAGCTCTCAATGCCCCTCATTCACGTTCAAATATCCGTATAGCCATTGGTAATGTCCATCCCAGAACACCCTGTGAACAACTACAACCATCTTCCCCACCTCAACAACCAAGCAACCAAGACCATCTTGGAAACTCCGAAAGTGCAGATCTAGAACTTGGTGATGCCCCAGGGGATACCGAGGCCAATGATGAATGTTCTGACAATGATGACGATTCTGCAGATGAAGACTTTCAGAACACATTCACCAACCTGCTGAATGCAAATGACGAAGATGAAGATAGAATTCATCAGGTATTCAAAGCCATCCTTGAACCACTCCACAAGGATATTCCCAAAATAAACAAACATCTAACCACCCAAAACCAAAAACTGGCAACCTGCTTAACCTCAATGGAAACCAAACACGAAATTGCCCTCAATACCATTGCAACCCTTGGATACCGAGTTAAATACCTTGTACACATCCAAGCATCAAAGACAGATGCACCACCAGCACCAACAGCCCTACTAACTCCAGCCATCCCAGAAGGGATGTCCCCCAAACCCACACTCTGGTCAGCAATTGGATCCGCATGCGCAAAGAAAGACCCACCAAAACATATGAATGGGTGTACTCTCAATCTCCGTCCTCTCTCGAGAAAACAATGCACACTAGTAATTGCCCGACACAGTGATCAACCAGTTACTGCGGATCTTATACCACTGAAGCTTGCAATTCAAGCCACCCTCCGACGATGCCACGCAGACCCTTTGGCCAATATTGGACATGTTTCGGCCAACTACAAGCACAATCTCGTCCTCCTGACAGCAGATGCCTGCCCTGTGGATTTGGTACTAGCCCATTAGGCTGCTATTGAAGAAACAGTTTGTTCAGATGATACAACCGTACAAAATCTCAAAAAACAAGAAACCTGGATCCGAATGATGGTTCATTCCATCGACAATACAATGTTTCCTGAATGTGAAACAGGAATGAAATTATTGAAAGAAGTTATTGAGATGAACAACAATCATATCAAGCTTACCACCCTACCACGATCTCTTACAAAGCCAGAAACTCGACCCCACAAAAAGGCAACCACCATGGTCATTGCAGTCCATACTGAACATGAAGCAAAACTTATTCAAGATTATGGAGTTCAACTAGATGGCAAGACACGCAAAGCTGACCGATATGTGGCATCCCAACCAACCGACCAATGTACTAACTACCCACAATTTGGCCATTCCTACCTACGATGTAAACAATCACCTTTCTGCAACATATGTGCAGAACCTCACACCACCACCTTCCACTCATGCAGATCATGTCCCAGCATAGGCACACTGTGTGTCCATAATGTTATTCAATGCATCAACTGCAAGGGTAATCACCGGGCCAACGATACTAAATGCCCAACAATTACTGCCATATGTACTGAGTTACGAGCCAAGTTCATGAAAGACCACCCGACCATCACCCATGCCTAAACAACCTTCCTATTCACCCACCAAAATTCGAATTATACAACACAACTGCAACCGTTCCTCCTTAGTCATCAATACCCTTCTTGACTTTGCAGTTGGAACGGCCGACCTTCTTTTACTCCAAGAACCTGGATTTAATCCAGACAATACATTCATTACAACACACCCTGGATTTGAGCTACTGATACCACCTAAAAACTTAAGAAAACACAATAGAACAATTGCCTATGTGGCCAAAAACAACCCTTATATCAAATGCTCCCCACGCGCCAACATCAGCCAGGATCCTGATATTCAAGTCCTTGAAATATCAACCCGCTCAATTGCACCAATCACAGTCTTTAATATTTACAATGACCACGAAGGCCTATCCAATCTGTACACCATTCCAAGAAGCTTCACCAACATCCCATTGCCTGAAGGATGCATTAATGCTGGTGATATGAATGCCCATCATACATGGTGGAATTCACAAATCAAAACACCCAAACGCGCGACAAACTTGTTCAGATCATGGAAACCAATAACTTTTCTCTCCTCAATGAACCAAACACCCCAACATACTTCTACCGAAATGGTAAAGGAACCTCTATTATCGACCTAGCCTTCACCTCACAAGCCATCCATGGCTGGGTTACCAATTCGGCCGTGGATGACAACGCATCAACTGGTTCAGACCATGCAACAATACGTTTCGATATCTTGGCAGAATCTGAACTTGTTACCACTCACTCCAACATGATAAGATACAACTGGAATAAGACAGATTGGGATTTATTCTCATAAACTCTGAATACACTCTCCCATGCCTCACGCATGGTCTGGCAATACTTCCATGAACGACCAACCGAATCAAACCTTCACAAATCCGCCGAACTACTCCGAGATATGATTCTTGATGCAGTCAAGGAATCTACCCCAGTTCTCCAGCTTACAACACATTCCAAACGCTGGTGGACACCCCAACTCAAAATCTTCCGAACACAAATAAACCGTGCCCAGAAGCAGTGGAAGAAAACCCACCCTGAAAGTGATCACATCGAATTCAAAGCTGTTCGAAACCAATATGTCTGGGATATCCGCACCTCCAAGACAACAATGTGGATTGAATTTTTAGCACATGCACAAGGCACAGAGATATTTACCGCCCTCCATTATACCAAACCCAGGAAAACCCAGCCGACGCCACCCCTGCCATTCTCCAATACAACAGCTGTGCGTTTTGAACAAAAGGCAATATCATTCCGTTCTACCATGTTCCCACCCCCACCAGTAGCAACCTCCCCAACGGATACCACCAATTTACCAACCCTGCCATGGGTTACATTTACCCCACCAGAAATCAAACAAGCAATTTTTACCTCTGTACCACGTAAACCCCCTGGACCTGATGGGCTTCCCATTCACTGCCTCCGGCAAACATACCTAGCAGCCACCGAACAATTCAACAGTCTCTTTGCTATACTCGGAACCACTGGATATCACCCTACCTGTAGGCGACAAGCAACGACTGTGATTATAACACAACCTGGAATACCTGACTATTCAATACCTACGGCCTACCGACCTGTTGCCCTTCTCAATTGCCTTGGGAAGATTCTTGAAAAGTTGATGGCAAACCGAATTGCATATATGGCTGAAATTACAACCTACTATACAAAGATCAAATAGGAGGACGAAGACAACGTTCGGCTATAGATGCTGCAATGGCACTCACACATCAAATTGAACAAGGAAAGCATGCAAAGGAAATCAGTACTGCTCTCTTTATGGATATAAGTGGTGCATTCAACAATGTATCCAATGACCGTCTCCTCCAAACTCTACGACATCTGGGCTACCCAACCTCAATTCAATTTGTTACGGGGGTGCTCTGGTATGTGTAGATGCCGATCGATATCGCTGTACTCGATGTCGATACAATCTGACTTTAATAACTAAGACGAATTGGAAGATGTAAATCTCAAAAGTAACTCGTCATAGTCGTTGTGGGGTGTGTAGGTATATTGGCATAAGAGTACGGCCGTTACCTAGTCAATAGTCGTAGGAATCCTGGAGGTAGTCTTCCGAGGATTCGTCGATGTCACGTTCCGAAGGGTACTCGCCAGTTGCGCAATAGTGGACGTAGTCGTCAACGAGGTTGTGGTGCCGCAAATATTGGAATACAATTCTGAAGTGGGCAAGAGTTTGTCAAAGGTTGTGAAGGTAGGTAGCGTTGTAGATAACAATATCTTCACAGGAGTATTCGGGCATGAATAATAGATATTCCTAAGGTAAAAACTTAATAATATTTCAGGTGGTTTTCCGCTGTTGTTGTTCTGACTGTAGTTGTTTGCTAGAGCTTGATCGTTGTGTTTAAACAGTAGGTTTATGTGGTCCTTTATAGGTGAGCATTTCCCATCAGTGATATACCAGTGAGGTATGACGGTACTTCTCTAATCACTATGATCTGTGTGTATAATACTATCTGGATAACACTTAGTCCACAAGAGTGGGTGTTCACATTATCACCGATCGTTGCATCAGAGCCGATCTCGGTAGATAGTTTGTGGAGAGTTCCGTTTCACAATGTGTGAGTGCGTAAGCCCCCACCAGGCATCTCAAAGGTTATCCTGCACTCATGGCGCCATTGCTGACGAACATATCGGACCATTACTTTGTATTAGTTATCGTTCGTCGTCATGAGTGGAATAGTGATCAAAAGGTTTAATGAGCTACCAACCCATACTTTGCTACGTACCTAGTGTCATCGTGTCTTACCCCTGTTCCCCGTAGGGAGGTGCGCTGTCTCAGATATCGCACATAGTGTGACAGAGCTGAGGTCCGACAGTCTAGGCCCAAACATTTATCCGTTTAGATAGAGTTAACTACCGGAGCGCAGTTAGCTTATCTCCGTTGAATATTTCACTCAGGAGAGAGCAAAGTCCTTCATACTAAGATAATATCGTTTGTCCGCCACATGCGAAGAAAATAGGCAATTCGAATACTTAGGTTTCCCGAAATGCATCCAATCCGACAACGTTGTCCATTGACTTTCCCTCCATTTCATGAAACCCCAGAGTCTAGTAACACAACCGGACCCTGGATTTCATGGGACAGTATGCAACAAAATAACCGCAAATTTGAAACACAACTTATACAAACCTTATCAACCCTCAGTCCATGGATTTCCAACAGCTCGGAGATGGAAACCTATTCAACCACTGCCTGTCCACCATGGATTGAAAGTAGAGTCAAAACACAAATTAATCCTCATTCAAAGAAAGAGGAAGCCAAAGCCCACGAAGCCCAGTATGCAATGTTGAAACAAGATGACCGCAATATTGTTTGTTATTCAGATGGATCTATGTTGAACGAAAACATTGGCGCAGGAACAGTAGTTGAAATGACAGGAGAAGATGTCATTGAAGCAATCTATCCAATGGGCCATCAACAGGAAGTTTATGATGCTGAATTACTTGGTATTCTTAAAGTTGCACAGAAATGCTTTCAGATCTGTCAACGTAATAACCTCACCAAAAGACATGTAAGGATTTTCACAGACAATCAAGCTGCCATACAACGTCTCAATACTCTCAAACCCGCCCCTGGACAGTCCACTTCCCTGGCACTCTCCAACATCGCCAATAACCTCCATGCACTCAAAACTACTATCACAGTACAATGGGTTCCTGGCCATACTGATGTACCTGGAAACGAACTTGCCGATAAGTTGGCAAAAAAGTCCACTGTGGAAAAACCACCTACCTACTATGACACCTCATTATCGTACCTCAAGAGGGTAACCCGAGCAGCGAAAATGCAGGAATGGGGGGATTGGTGGATGCGACATGCCGCGAAAGGAAAGCACTATATTGGAACATTCTGTACCAAACCAGACAATATTTTCAGAAGTGGCAACCACCAGTTTGCATCTACTGTCACCCAACTACGAACTGGACATGGATACTTCCGCAGTTACCTATACATAATACCAACCCATGCTGTTGACTCTCCTCACTGCCCATGTCGCTATGGAGGTCCCCAGTCACCAGAACATCTTGTACTAAGATGCCCTTTATACCAATGCGAAAGACAAACCATGCGGAAAGAGATTGGAGTTGTACACCCTGGATATCTCTGGAAGCATCTTCTTTATACCGACAAAGCAATGCAACCTTTGAAACATTTTCTGCACGACACACATATAGCTACCCGAAGATGGTACCTGGGCCAATTCCGTGATGATGAACACCCTGGGCACGGTAACATCCCAATTGCAGGACAGGGAACTGTCAACAATAGGGTTGAGGAACATCAGAGTGAGAGTGGAGGGGATGATGGGGAGGATGATGATGAAAAGGAAGGAGAAGCAGAGAGTTGAGAGGAGGATGAAATTTGAACGGGGAAGGGAGGAGGCGGGTAAACTCCAGGGAGAGAACCCGCATGATATGCAGGACCAAGCCGAATGAGACTGACAGATATTTTATTATTGTATGCAGCGTGTTACAAACCGCTATGATTTATTTGAAATTTCTTTGTAACTAGCGCAGGGGTGATAGGGGACTGCGGAGCGGTGCTACCTAGCCAGGGGTTTTTCGTTTTTCCTTTGTTCGGTTTCATTTGTTGTTCTTGTTCTTGGTTATTTGTTTGTACTCACCGGCCAGAGCCTACAGGCTGCATGCTGTATGATGAATAAATAAATGAATCAATAAATCGTTTGTCCACTACGATTGTAGCTTTCATCCCAGTATTAGTTTGATATGAAGTAACACTGGTCTGAAATGCGACGTGCAGCTGACCCTAAGGTCCCTGCACACCATGGTTTGAAAGTAGAGTCAAAACACAAATTAATCCTCGTTCAAAGGAAGAGGAAGCCAAAGCCCATGAAGCCCAGTATGCAATGTTGAAACAAGATGACCACAATATTGTTTGTTATTCAGATGAATCAATGTTGAACGAAAACATTGGCGCAGGAACAGTAGTTGAAATGACAGGAGAAGATGTCATTGAAGCAACCTATCCAATGGGCCATCAACAGGAAGTTTATGATGCTGAATTACTTGGTATTCTTGAAGCTGCACAGAAATGCTTTCAGATCTGTCAACGTAATAACGTCACCAAAAGACATGTATGGATTTTCACAGACAATCAAGCTGCCATACGACGTCTCAATACCTTCAAACCCGCCCCTGGACAGTCCACTTCCCTGGCACTCTCCAACATCGCCAATAACCTCCATGCACTCAAAACTACTATCACAGTACAATGGGTTCCTGGCCATACAGATGTACCTGGAAACGAACTTGCCGATAAGTTGGCCAAAAAGTCCACTTTGGAAAAACCACCTACCTACTATAACACCTCATTATCGTACCTCAAGAGGGTAACCCGAGCAGCAACAATGCAGGAATGGGGGGATTGGTGGATGCGACATGCCGCGAAAGGAAAGAACTATATTGGAACATTCCGTACCAAACCAGACAATATTTTCAGAAGTGGCAACCGCCAGTGTGCATCTACTGTCACCCAACTACGAACTGGACATGGATACTTCCGCAGTTACCTATACAAAATACCAACCAATGCTGTTGACTCTACTCACTGCCCATGTCACTATGGAGGTCCCCAGTCACCGGAACATCTTGTACTAAGATGCCCTTTATACCAACGCGAAAGACAAACCATGCGGAAAGAGATTGGAGTTGTACACCCTCGATATCTCTGGAAGCATCTTCTTTACAGCGACAAAGCAATGCAACCTTTGAAACATTTTCTGCACGACACACATATAGCTACCCGAAGATGGTACCTGGGCCAATTCCGTGATAATGAACACCTTGGGCAGGGTAACATCCGAATTGTAGAACAGGGAACTGTCAACGATAGGGTGGAGGAACATCAGAATGAGAGTGCAGGGAATGATGGGGAGGATGATGATGAAAAGGAAGGAGAAGCAGAGAGTTGAGAGGAGGATGAAATTTGAACGGGGAAGGGAGGAGGAGGGTAAACTCCAGGGGGTGAACCCGCATGATATGCAGAACCAAGCCGAATGAGACTGACAGATCTTTTATTATTGTATGAAGCGTGTTACAAACCGCTATGATTTATTTGAAATTTCTTTGTTACTAGAGCAGGGGTGATAGGGGACTGCGGAGCAGTGCAACCTAGCCAGGGGTTTTTCGTTTTTCCGTTGTTCGGTTTCATTTGTTGTTCTTGTTCTTGGTTATTTGTTTGTACCTCACCGGCCATAGCCTACGGGCTGCATGCTGTATGATGAATTAATAAATAAATAAATAAATAAATAAATAAGGTCCCTGCAAGGCAGTTGCGTTTGCTTTGGCAGTATGGTTTGGTGTGTCCCATGCCTTGGCCAGCACCAAAAGATACACACCCCTTGGTTACTGTCAGATCAAGTGTGCGTACTGTCTCTACCTGCAGATTGCATTTCTGAGGCCGAGACTCGGTATTGGAGCATGGAATATTGTGGGAATTTCACCTGACTATGTTGGGCCTTCCGCTCGCTCATCAGTAGACATCCTCAAGGGTGTAACCTCAACTGTATGTCATATTTTAAGATAGGTGAGCTTGGGCGACTAAGCCTGATGTACCTCATACGCATGATAAGGGAAAACCCCTAACACAATTTTGGGTGGACCGCTTTTTATCCAACCGAACAACAGCCCTGGCATTTGATGGACAAAAGGAAGACCTCAGCCCAGTCCGGACAGGAATTCCTCAGGGATCCCCTGCATCCCCAATTCTGTTCCTCCTCTATCTCAGTCCTCTCTTCTATAAACTCACAACCCATTGCCCCAGCTCCAGGACTCCAAGCTATATTGACGACATTGCAATTGTTGTTCGAAGCCAATCAAATGCCTATAATGCAAGATGCGTTGAGGCTGCTGCACGGACAGCTTTCAAGTGGGCAGAAAACAACGCGGTACAATTTGATGACTCAAAGCCAGAGATGATGCACTTCCACAATAAACAAAACAGTGATACCACTGATGATGACAAGATTACCCTACCCAATGGCACTACCATTTCCCCCGGCACAAAAAGCATTGGCCCAGATGTGGTAAGGTGGATTGGTATTTGGATTGACAAAAAAATCAACTTCAAACACCATGTTATGCTGAAAGCCTCAAGTGGCAAAAGAGCCCTTGGAGCCCTCAAATCTCTAGCCAATACAGAATCAGGACTAACCCCCAGTGCAGTCCGCCAATTATACAATGCGTGAGTTGTCACTGTTTGCGACTTTGGAGCAGAAGTTTGGTGGATGGGGCAAGCAGCATATCAACAGAAATTTGAAACAGTTCAAAATATGGCCCTTCGGTGTATCTTTGGAGCCTTCCGTATATCACTAACACTAGCCCGACACAATGAATCAGCCCTGCCACCAGTAGCTGTACGACTTGATCACATGCGAGGAAAGTATGCAATACGAATACTTACATTTCCCGAAATGCACCCAATCCGACAACGTTGTCCATCGAATTTCCCTCCATTTCATGAAACCCCAGAGTCCAGTAATAAAATTGGACCATGGATTTCATCGGACAGTATGCAACAAAATAACCGCTAATTTGACACACATCTCATCCAAACCTTATCGACCGTCAGCCCATGGATTTCTAATAGTTCCGAGATTGAAACCTACTGAACCACAGCCTGTCCACTATGGATTGAAAGCAGAGTCAAAACACAAATTAATACCCATTCAAAAGAAGAGGAAGCCAAAGTACATGAAGCACAGTATGCAATGTTGAAACAAGATGACCGCAATATTGTTTGTTATTCAGAGGGATCAATGTTCAACGAATTTATTGGTGCCGGAACTGTAGTGGAAATGACTGGAGAAGAAGTCATTGAAGCAACCTACGCAATGGGCCATCAACAGGAAGTTTATGACACTGAATTACTTGGTATTCTTAGAGCTGCACAGAAATGCTTTCAGATTTGTCAATGTAATAACATCACCAAAAGACATATATGGATTTTCACAGACAATCAAGCTGCCATACGACGTCTCAATACCTTCAAACCCGCCCCTGGACAGTCCACTTCCCTGGCACGCTCCAATATCACCAATAACCGCCATGCACTGAAAACTACGATCACAGTACAATGCGTTCCTGGCCATACTGATGTACCTGGAAATGAGCTTGCTGATAAGTTGATAAAAAAGTCCACTCTTGAAAAACCACCTACCTACTATAATACCTCCTCCTTATCTTACCTCAAGCGGGTAACCCGAGTGGCAAAAAGGTAGGAATGGGGGGATTGGTGGATGAGGCATCCAACAAAAGGAATGAACTATATTGGAACGTTCCGTACTAAACCAGATAATATTTTCACAAGTCGCAACTGTCAGTTTGCATCCACCGTCACCCAACTACGATCCGGACATGGATTCTTCCGCAGTTATCTCTACAATATTCCCACTAATTCTGTTGACTCCCCTCACTGCCCATATCGCTATGGAGGTTCCCAGTCACCAGAACATCATCTTCTAAGATGCCCCCTATACCAACGTGAACGACAAATGATGCGGCAGGTGATTGGAGTGGTACACCCTCGATATCTCTGGAAGCATCTTCTTTATACAGATAAAGCAATGCAACCTTTGAAACATTTTCTGCATAACACACATATAGCTACTCAAAGATGGTACCTGGGCGAATTCCGTAATGATGTATACCTTGGGCAGGGTAACATCCGAATTGCAGGCCAGGGAACTGACAATGATATGGTGGAGGAACATCCGAGAGAGCGTGGAGGGGAGGATGGAGAGGATGACGATGATGAGGAAGGGGAAGCAGACAGTTGAAAGGAGAAGTAATTGAGAACGGGGAAGGGAGGGGGAGCGTAAACTCCAGGGGGAGAACCCGCACAATATGCAGGACCAAGCCGAATGAGACTGACCGATATTTGATTATTGTATGAA
The DNA here is from genome assembly GCA_015178995.1 of Trichophaea hybrida. Lineage (NCBI taxonomy): Eukaryota > Fungi > Ascomycota > Pezizomycetes > Pezizales > Pyronemataceae > Trichophaea > Trichophaea hybrida. The sequence continues at coordinate 115,259 of WHVE01000116.1, forward strand.
GCGTGTTACACAGCACTATGATTTATTGAAAATTTCATTGTAACTAGAGCAGGGGTGACAGGAGGCTGCGGAGTGGTGTTACCTAGCCAGGGGTTTTTCGTTTTTTCTTTGTTTGGTTTCATTTGTTGTTCTTGTTCACAGTTATTTGTTTGTTCCTCACCGGCCATAGCCTGCGGGCTGCAAGCTGTATGATGAATAAATAAATAAATAAATAAATAAATACACAGTCAAAAGAAGAGGAAGCCAAAGCCCACGCAGCACAGTATGCAATGTTGACACAAGATGACTGCAATATTGTTTCCTATACAGATGGATCTATGTTGAATAAAAACCTGGGGACAGGATCTGTAGTGGAAATTACTGGAGAAGACATTATTGAAGCGACCAAACCAATGGGCCATCAACAGGAAGTTTTTGACGCTGAAATACTTGGTATTCGTAAAGCTGCAAAGAAATTATTTCAGATTTGTCAACGTAATAATATCATCAATGATATATTGATTTTTACAGAAAATCAAGCTGCCATACAACGTCTCAATACCTTCAAACCCACCCCTGGACAGTCAACATCCCTGGCACAGTGCAATATTGCCAATAACCTCCATGTACTCAAAACTACGATCACAGTACAATCCGTTCCTGGCCACACAGATATCCTTGGTAATGAGCTTGCTGATAAGTTGGTAAAAAAGTTCACTCCTGAAAAAGCACCTACCTACTATAATACCTCCTTGTCATATCTCAAGAGGGTCACCCGAGCAGCAAAAATGCCGGAATGGGGAGATTGGTGGATAAGGCATCCAGCAAAAGGAAAGAACTATATTGGTACTTTCCATACAAAACCAGACAATATTTTCACAAGTGGCAACAGTCATTGTGCATGTACTGTCACCCAACTACGAACCGGACATGGATACTTCCACAGTTATCCATACGAAATACCAACGAATCTTGTTGATTCCTCTGACTGTCTATGTTTCTTTGGAGGTTCTCAGTCACCAGAACATCTTCTTCTAAGATGCCCCTTTTACCAACGCGAAAGACAAAGACTGTGGAAGGAGATTAGAGTGGTACACCCTCGATATCTCTGGAAGTATCTTCTTTATACAGATAACGCAATGCAATTTTTGAAACATTTTCTGCACGACAAATATATAGCTACTTGAAGATAGTACCTGGGCCAATTCCATAATGATGAACACCTTGGGCAGGGCAACACCTGAATTGCAGGGCAGGGGAACTGTCAACCATATGGTGGAGGAATATCAGAGTGGGAGTGAAGGAGATGATGGGGATGATGATGATGAGGAGGAAGGAGATGCAGTGAGTTGAAAGGAGGATTCACGTTGAACGGGGAAGGGAGGAGGAGGGTACTCTCCAGGGGGAGCACCTGCATGATATGCAGGACCAAGCCGAATGAGACTGACAGATACTTGATTATGGTATGCAGTGTGTTACCGACCGCAATGATTCATTGGAAATTTCATTGTAACTAGGGCAGGTGTGACAGGAGATGGTGCAGTGGTGATACCTAGCCAGGGGTTTTTCGTTTTTCCTTTGTTCAGTTTCATCAGTTGTTCTCGTTCACTGTTATTTGTTTGTACCTCACTGGCCATAGCCTGCGGGCTGCATGCTGTATGATGAATAAAAGAATATATCAATGAATCATCCAAATTGCAGGCCAGAGAACTGTCCACAATATGGTGGAAGAATGTCAGGGAACGAGTTCAGGGGATGATCGGGAGGATGACGATGAGGAGGAAGGAAAAGCAGACAGGTGAGAGATGGACTAAATGAGACTAGTGATGGGATGGGGAGGGTTAACCCCAGCGGGAGAACCCGCATGATATACAGGACCAAGCCGAATGAGACTCACCAATATTTCATTATTGTATGAAGTGTATTACAGACCAATATGATTTATTAAAAAATTCATTGTAACCCAAGCATGGATGACAGGAGACTGCAGAGCAGTGCTACCAAGCCAGGGGGTTTTTGTTTTTTCGTTGTTTTGTTTCATTTGTTGTTTTTGTTTATGGTCAATTGTTTGTACCTCACCAGCCGTAGCCTGCGTCGTGCATGCTGTATGATGAACAAGTAAATGAATAAATAAATTCGGCTATTTACAGATGGGTACCTGAGCAGGAGTTCAATACTCAATATATGCTGGTCAGGAGTATCAAATTTGGAAGGGAAAGAGAGGAGGAGGGTAAACTCCAGGGGGAGAACCAGTATGATATGCAGGACCAAGCCGAATGGGACTGACAGATATTTTATTCTTGTGAAGCATGTTTCAGATGGCTATGATTTATTGGAAATTTCTTTGAAACACGAGCGGTGGTGCCAGGAGACTGCGGAGTGGTGCTACCTAGCCAAGGGTTCTTTGTTTTTCCTTTGTTCGGTTTCATTAGTTGTTCTTGTTCACGGTTATGTGTTCGTACCTCACCAGTCACAGCTTGCAGGCTGGATGCTGTATAATCGATAAATTAATAAATAAATTAGCCTCGCGCTGAATCTGTTCCGATGGCTTGTAGTCTGGAGCGTAATTGCTATTTCTCGATATCGATGGATGTGAGGTCCTTGGTTGCAATTCGGAATTTTCGAACGTCAAAGTCATGTGCTTACTCTTCATTCTTTCTGATGGGTTTCGCGGTTGCCTCATGCTCGATAAAATCTTAGTCCCTTCGATAGTACAGTGAGTGTACTTTTCTCTATACGAAGATGTTAACAGATCTCTCAGCACTGGACCTACATTCACAGTTTGAGATAGATTCTTCAGGGTAAATTATGTTTTCGTCAATGCATGGGATATCCGAGAGGTTCGGTCCTCCACGCAGATAAGGAATCGGAATGCGTAGACCTTTGTGGTAGAATTCTGCCCGGAACGAATCTTCTGGTTGCTGGGCTTCGAAGTTGATGTCAAGGTCTTCATGGGCATTGAAGAAGGTGTCTTGAAAAGGGTTTGAGGGAATTGGTCTAGAAACAGAGAGGGTACCAATTCCAATGATAATGGAAAGATGTCTGCAAACATAGAAAAGTATCATGACTGCTTAATGTTAATTGAAGTGGGTCGAAAGAATATATTTCTTGGAAGCCTTTCTTTGCTAACAATAAAATGTAACACTGGGAGTGTCACTCCTGGCTTACCTGGTCAATGATTATCCGTACTCAATTTGGCACTTTATTTGTTTATTTATTTATTCATCATACAGCATGCAGCCCATAGGCTATGGCCGGTGAGGTACAAACAAATAACCAAGAACAAGAACAACAAATGAGACCGAACAAAGGGAAAACGAAAAACCCCTGGCTAGGTAGCACCGCTCCGCAGTCCCCTATCACCCCTGCTCTAGTTACAAAGAAATTTCAAATAAATCATAGCGGTTTGTAACACGCTTCATACAATAATAAAAGATCTGTCAGTCTCATTCGGCTTGGTCCTGTATATCATGCGGGTTCTCCCCCTGGAGTTTACCCTCCTCCTCCCTTCCCCGTTCAAATTTCATCCTCCTCTCAACTCTCTGCTTCTCCTTCCTTTTCATCATCATCCTCCCCATCATCCCCTCCACTCTCACTCTGATGTTCCTCCACCCTATCGTTGACAGTTCCCTGTCCTGCAATTCGGATGTTACCCTGCCCAAGGTGTTCATCATCACGGAATTGGCCCAGGTACCATCTTCGGGTAGCTATATGTGTGTCGTGCAGAAAATGTTTCAAAGGTTGCATTGCTTTGTCGGTGTAAAGAAGATGCTTCCAGAGATATTGAGGGTGTACAACTCCAATCTCTTTCTGCATGGTTTGTCTTTCACGTTGGTATAAAGGGCATCTTAGTACAAGATGTTCCGGTGACTGGGGACCTCCATAGCGACATGGGCAGTGAGGAGAGTCAACAGCATTGGTTGGTATTTTGTATAGGTAACTGCGGAAGTATCCATGTCCAGTTCGTAGTTGGGTGACAGTAGATGCAAACTAGCGGTTGCCACTTCTGAAAATATTGTCTGGTTTGGTACGGAATGTTCCAATATAGTTCTTTCCTTTAGTGGGATGTCGCATCCACCAATCCCCCATTCCTGCATTTTTGCTGCTCGCGTTACCCTCTTGAGGTACGATAATGAGGTGTTATAGTAGGTAGGTGGTTTTTGCACAGTGGACTTTTTTGCCAACTTATCGGCAAGTTCGTTTCCAGGTACATCTGTATGGCCAGGAACCCATTGTACTGTGATAGTAGTTTTGAGTGCATGGAGGTTATTGGCAATGTTGGAGAGTGCCAGGGAAGTGGACTGTCCAGGGGTGGGTTTGAGTTAATTTGGCACTGGGTGGATGGTACATTGGGAGCTTCACTCGGGATATGGAAATTACTAAAAAACTCTGAATGAAAAGAATAGGCTTTCTCCAATGCGTATAGTATGAAGGCTTATTCTTCTCACTGAGAATGTTGATGCCTTTCAACCCTCAACGAATCAAGTTCTCAAAACCTTCATCTTCGCTTCTGACAAATACTTGTATCTGCGCTTCTCTCTACCGCTCCAGCACCGTAACCATCTTCAAACCAATGTCCCCTCACTTCGCAACTACTGCAGTCCTCCATCTCCCAATTCTCTATCAGCATTATCATCATTAGCTTATGACCAGACCATCGGTATTCTTCATGACATCAAGCTTGCGGACTTCTACCACTGGACTAGTAGTATCTTTTCGATTTAATGACCTCTAGACAACTAGGCCTCATTCGACAGGGAGCAGCTTCACTATTCAGAGTCGGCACGTATTTTTTGGCGTCCAGCAGTCATCAGCTGTTGGCTGGCACCATTCAGTTGTTTGCTGGTTGTCTATTCGTCGTTGGCAAGCATCAGCTTCTTGGCCAATACCATTCAACAGTTTGATGGCTGTCCGTTTGATATCAGTGATTCGGAGCAGAAGCAACTGCGGCCATTGACAAGCCATCAATCATTATCAATCGTGTGGATGTCCATTTGCTGGCGATCCGAAAAGATTGGCTCTGGAATCCGAGACAAGTGATAGCTGATGACATCCCATCAGGGTAATTGTGGGTGATCGTACATGACCCCGCTGCAAACTTGCTAGGTGTAACAATATCTTTTGGTGAGCATATATGGATATGAGAAAACCTGCAAACAGTGGAATACCAGAAAGTGCATTGCAGCTAGGCAGGGTAGGGAATGTATCTTCTGGCAGTTCATATGCAGTTATTAGTGCAGCAAATGTTTCGGGTATGGCTGTAGAGAGAGGAAAGGGATCAACTTATGAAGTGGCACTGCAGAGGGCATGGGCCCGAAGGGGAAACGTGTGCATCGACTAAGTTTGGGCAAAGGAGGAGACATGCCGATCGCTCAGCGGCAAACAGAGACTATCGCACTTTCATACTACTACATTGGTAGCAACACTTTCAGATTGGCTTCTCCTGCACCCTATACATGCCGGAGTCTAATTTGATTCGAGAAACAGTAGTTAAATACGATTACAGACGATTTTCTGACTCCAAAAAAGACGAATTTCGCACAACGATGACAGTGACAAACACAATGCCTGCTGCCACGCACTTCAACCCTGCTGGAGGTCGAAAGAACGACCATGCAGAAGTGGCATGTATGTTCAAAGTGCCCAGGGCTAATGGCGTCTTCTTAGATGTGCGGCCAGAGGGGTTCAGTGTTCTCGAACAGCAGACCATTGACGAATGAGCCCACCAAGAACATATTCTCAATCACCCACCAATAATTGTGGAAATGAACATTCCCGACGAAATCGCCAATTGGTTACATGCGGTTCAGGTAGAGTACCATGAACAAATCGACCATCTGAAATCAATTTTACCAGGATGCCGTGCTGAAACGGGACGCAATTACGGAAGAACTTGCCCATTTAGAGAAACAATTGTATGACATAAAGCAGGCCCTGATGGCGAAGCAGGTGGAGTGCAACAGATGAGCACAACCCAACAGGCCTCAGACGACGTAAAAGACGAAGCGGCACCACCCTTGGTTGACGATGCAACTGCAAGGGAGCTGGCGAAGCTGCAACGAGTGCTCACAGTCAAGAACATGCTCAATAAGTCGATGCAAGCCAGACTGGGTGCATCTTTACAAGAAGTTGAAGCAACCAAGATAGCATTGGCAACCACTGAAGATGAGAGAAACATGACCAGTGAAAAGATGGAGACGGCCAGGCTGGAACTGAATGCTACAAACGAGGCATTAATTCGAGTGAAGGCTAGCTCTACACCCTCCACCACTTCCCAAATTGACTCCAACAACTGCCTATTCTACATGAAGACGATGGGATTGCCAACTTACAATGGTACGCAAACCCTTGATGCCATCACCTCCTTCATATCCACCCTACACCGCCATTTCAGACCTTGTGCCCCGGAGTTGGGCCTGACAGAGGAGTTGGGAATTCTATTGATCAACAGATGGGCCGCCGCAGCACTGCTTCAGTTTCGTGGCAAAGCTGCAGTTTGGGCCAACCACCGATTTCTGGCACGTACAAGTGAAGGTGTAGCATGGGAAGACTTTTCAGATGCAGTCAAAGAGGCATTTATCCCCCCTAATATTGTGACCAGGTGGCAATACGACTGGGAGTCATTTCAAATGCAAGCTGGCGAACCTGGTTCTGCTTTTAATGAGGATTTCCGAGTGCTTTGTCCCCAGCTAGAACACCACGCGCCACTCTCCGATGAATGCCTGCTAGACTCATACCAGTTCAAACTCAGGAGCAACCCAGAATCATCCATGGCTTTCATTGAGAAATTAGGAAATCAGCCAGCAGCGACGCTCAACCACGATATAGAGCCCGTCTCTTGAGTGGATGCCATGCATGACTCCAAAAAGCAACCGACATTGGCAATGCTTGAGAAAATGGAGCGCATCCAAAATGAAGGCGGCGGGGATCGTGGTGGCAGTAGTGACCGGAGTTGTTATGTATGTGGCGAAGTGGGCCACCACGCCCGAACATGCGTAAACCAGGAAAACGTCCTGGCCGCATGGGGAGAAAAGAAAACAGCCAATGTTAAGAAGGACTCAAATCAGAAAGAGAAGGAGAAAGTCGAACAGTGGAGAGGTTCCCGTGGTGGGCACAAGAAAGGTGTCAACAGAGGCGGAGGTGGAGGAAAACAACAAAGCCTCCGTCTGACCACGCTGGTCTCTGGAGAAGGAAATGCTGCCAAGGAGCCCACAGTGCAAGAATTGTCTGACGACAGTGATGATGGTTCTGATGACTCAAGCTCGAAAAATTACAGTGGGAGCAATCAGCTGCGAATGGACTCTCTAAAACTAAAACTACTATAGTGCCTATGTCAATGAAAAAGTTTACTCGTTACCATCATCTCAAAATCAGTTATAACATTACCTTGGGCCTTCTTCATTTTGATGCAAAGCTCCGATGCAAGAAGGAAAATAGCACATATTGTGGTCTGGCAGCCAAGACAGTCAAAGACGATGGAGAATCTGAGAATAATGTGCAGAGATCAACAATGGAAAAGCTAAGAAAGAATGGCGTAGTGCTAGAGGGGAGAGATAGGGGCTGAATGATCGTCAAAACAGCGAATGATAAGGTAAACGATCATATTGAGAGATGACAACAACTGCATCTGAAACTCAGGCTCGGAGACAATAGTTATGCATACAGAGGATGTTTCATGGTCTACAATGTAAAGGGATTTGATATCGTCCTTGGAAAGTGTTGGGTGTGTGATATCAACGCTACTTACAGTATCGACCACCATACGAACGAGATGTAGATAATGCACATCGGCGTACCATTGGATGTCAGGGAAATGGCGGCCTGAATTCAATATCTTCGCAACCTGCAGCCCAACAATGAGCTGGACGAACAAGTGGTTAAAGAGGCCACTTGCACCATGGGCAGTAAAATCATGGATGAGAGGCAAGTCCGTTGCTCCAGCCACTGCCTATTAGCTAAAGCATTTATGGTTCATATGCAATGCAATGCTGAAGAAACACCAGAACTGGAGGAGTCACTGGATGAATTTCGAGATATGCTTTGGGATTTTGCGAAATGCAGCCTATTTGCCGAACTGACATATAGTGTTAGCAACGGATCCGGGTTACCCGGCCGCGGTCCGGTTCAGAACCGGACCCGTCGCCCCAGGTCGGTTCTGAAACCGCCAACAAACCAAACCACCCAATTACAAGCAGGTCCAACCCGGAACCGAACCAAAACCCACTGGGTTTTGGCAGGTTTTACCTGCAGCAGAGCCTCATTTTTCATCGGCACCAATAATCACAGCTTTTCTACTGCAATTAAGTATATGAGTTCTGATTGGATTGCAACATGTTATATACGTAGATTATGCAGTTTTTGACGCTCTTTCACCTCCCGGTCTCTGATTTGCGATACAATCAGTATTCGTTGAGTCACTGTGAAAAACGGTCGATGTTGGTCGCATTTTGAGCTTTATTTCACAGCAACTCAACGAATACTAATCATATCGCAAATCAGAGACCGGGAGGTGAAAGAGCGTCAAAACTGCATGATCTACGTATATAACATGTTGCGATCCAATCATAACTCAAATACTTAATTGGAGCAATAGTTGTAGAGAAAAAACCTGCCAATACCTGGCAGGTGGGGGTCGGTTCCAGTTCCGAACTGCCCATGGAACCGAACCACCCAAACACCAGCGGTTCCGACCAAGAACCGACCCGGACCCATAGTTCGGAACAGTTGCTAATACTACGGACATATAAAACAACACGAGGTAAACCACGATTCAAGATTGAGATCTCGCCTGAAGATGATGAAAAGGCTCCATACCGGCCCTCAAACCAACAGTCACCCATGGAGGATGCAGAACCACAACATCGATTGGATGAAGCACTTCGGAATCGATGGATACGCCCGAGCAGCTGCCATTACGCCTCCCCAGTACCATTCACTCCAAAGAAAGATGACGGTGTCAGAATGTGCATTGATGACCATGCCATCAACCGAATTACCAAGAAAGATAGATACCCATTGCCCCATATCTAAGAACAGGTGCAGCTGTTGGGTGGATGATCTTATTTTTCACAGATCGACCTAGCTTCAGCTTATCACCAAATCAGAATTTATGTGGGAGACCGACAGAAAACAGCCTTCCCAATGTAATACAGCCTCTACAAGCGGATGGTTCTACCATTTGGACTAGCCAATGCACCAAGCCAATTCATGCGAGTTATGAACTGCCTGCTTGCATCCAATCCCAGGCTGACGAAATTTATAGCTGTTTACCTGGATGATGTTCTAATCCATAGTTCAACAAAAAACGAACATATGGATCATGTGCGAATGGTGCTACAACTGTTGCAGAAATCTGCCCTGAATTTTAAACAGTCAAAATGCGAGTGGTTCCGAAAAGAAATTGAATTTTGCGGTTTCCAGATGAACCAAGAAGGGGTACACACAGTGAAGTCAAAAATGGATGCAGTGGCTAAATGGCCTCGGCCTCGGAATGCAAAGGAAGTCTGGGGTTTCCTTGGACTGACAGACTACTATCGCAAGTTAATTTTCCACTATGCTCACGTCGCCTTGCCCTTTTACCGTATGTGCAGATTGGATAAAAAAGTCAGGATGGGAGGCCGACGCAGAGAGCCATGACTAAAGAACATTGGAACTGTACGTTTTGCCTGGACTGGGGAGACGGAGGGGGCTTTCCAAACATTACAAGATGCCATTTGGGAGGCCCCAGGACTAGCAATGCCGGAAGAAGGAGGCGAGTTCGTGCTGCATTCTGATACCAGCAAATATGCGGTGGGAGTGGTACTGTTGCAGAAACATACAAATGGAGAATTCAAGGTCATCACAAATTGGAGTTGAAAGCTGAATGGCACCGAGACACAATATCCAACTTACGACAGAGAGCTGATAACTATTTGCAATACAGTAGTCAACTGGCAATACTACCCGCATTGCAATAAGAAGTTTACAGTACATACAGACCATGCTGTGTTACAGTACATATTTATGCAGCTCCCTTTGACTGCACACCTAATGGAATATTTGGCCACCATACAAAATTATACTTACAATATCTGTTACATACCAGGTGCCAAAGACCAAGCTGCCAATGCGTTGACTAGATGACCTGATATCAGACAGGAACGTTGTGTTCAAGAGTGTCGATTCTCACTAAGTTGTCGGGCTCAAAGCTGACTCACACAATTGGTTGTCCATGACCCAGCAGAGTGGCTTGAAAAAGTGGCAGCAGAGACCAGTGCCCACTCTTGGAGCAAGGACATTGTGCAGATATTGAAGTCTGAGGATCAAAGACACCCACCAAGGGCATCTGCCCCGGTGTCGATATGGAAGGCTTGGGCCGGTATTCATCGATTCACCCTGGATAGCAGCCTGTTGTACCTCGACCTTCAAACTCAACACCCAGATTGCCACATGGACGAGTCTCACCATCCGAATATCCCAACAACCATACGTCGCCGCATACTCGGTTAAGCACACCACACAAGGGTAAAAGGGCACTTTGGATCAGCTAAAACGTACATGGTGCTTTGGCAACTTTTCTTTTGGCCTGTGGTGTGGAAGGGAGTACAAACTTATACACAAGGATGCAACACATCTGCACAGGTTAACCAGCATGCTTGGAAAGTTGCATGCTTGTTGTGACCTCTGCTAGTCGCAAAGGGCCGGTGGGAATAGATAGAAGTGGATTTTGTTACTGATATACCAATCTCAGCAAGAGAAAATGACTGTATCGTCACATTCATCGATCACTTTTCCAAACCTGCTCACTGGATACCATGCACAAAAACCATCGATCCTGCTGGCTTGGCACAACTGTTTTTGGAAGCTATCATACGAATTCACAGCATCCCACACGAAATCGTCAGTGACAGAGATGCCGGTTTCATATCAGATTTCCGCACGGAGATGAGTAAGCGGTTGCAAACTACATTGTAAATATGGACTGCTTTCCACCCACAAACAGATGGACTATCAGTGATCTCAAATGAACAAGTCACAAGATACCTGCATGCCTTCATGACCTGCCTGGGAAAAGTGACATCTCCAAGATTGAGTATCATTTTTGGCACGAATGGCTGATTTCTTCGCACCGTCATTGAGTGATGGGACCACTCCGTTTGAGTATCAGGCAGATGGAAGGGTGCACCGGGTTCGAACGTTGTGAAGCGACTCTCTCAGATTTCATCCAGTATTATGAGAAGTTCCTACCCCTTGACCAGTTTGATGATTCTGAGAGTATCAGGCGTGACTGAATTCACAATTTCATCTGAAATCTCTGCAACCACCTGCGAGAGACAGCCACCAAAACGGTAAAAGGTGACAAAAAGAAAGAGATTGGAGGTGGTGCAAAGTGCAAGGCGGAGGGTAGCAGTGATGAACTCCATCCCAAACAGCTGAACATTCAGGTGGCCATTATCCCAAACATATCGTTTGTGGTGCAGGTGCACTGAGATGCCACTTCTGGGTCTATATTCAGGACATTTCAACAACTTGAAGAATATTCCCAACTTCTCCAGTGGATCACTCTGGCAAAGCTGATGTGCCCATGCAGTCTCCAGACCGTAAATCGCTGCCAATTGAGTGAAGAGACTGCTGAAGAGACCAGAGTTATGGTTGGGGTAGAGTTTGGTGGCTGTGTTTGGAACCAGGAAAAAGGGAATGGGCAGGTCCAGATCTCCGGTGCAGTTGCACTGGAAGCAGTGACTTTGCTCCTTGAGGCGAACCTGTGGAATGGCGATGGGGATGACCTGCCTGAAAACGTCTTGGTAGTGGTGGAGCCCAAGAAACACAATAATGGAGAGAGATCAAGTTAGGAGCACCTGAAGTGATGAATGATGTTCTGGCCTAACTGGAATTCCTTGTAGGGAGTACCCCCACAAACACCAAATAGAAAGTCTCCAAGAACCCCCGGTGCACCAACAGATACACCCTGAAGGAAGTTTCCCCGAATTCCCAGTGCCCCACCAGATACACCCAGCCAGAGGAGGGCCCCAGCTCAGCTAGATAACTACGCCAATTTGCCTGTACAACTAACTCCAAGTGCTCTTGCCACCCTCGTGAAGGAAAATCTGAGCACCAAAGGTCGAGATAACAATTCACAATTCACCAAAGATCTGATCGAGCCTCAAGATGACGATCCAGGGCAAGTTTTGAATGATGCTCTCATGGCCACTATCAACAACACAATGTAGCAGGAGTGTCTTGAAGAAGCGGTTGCATTACTCGGTGCTGTGCCACACAGAGATTCACATGCAGATGCCATTGGAGGGCCAATGTACACCTTGAAGCAGTTTTCAGAGGAAATATTTCTTGCACATCAGATCTGAGTGATTAGGTTCATTGAATAGAGATTGATCTTCGATGAGGACCTTCTTGGGGTGCTCGACAACCATACCAGCAAAACCGTTTTTCGAAAATAAGTCAACAACCAGCACAGCTATCGCCAAGTGGACACTTGCAATCGATTCCTAACCCCCAATTACCCCCCTACGATAGGGCATCTCTCTTCCAGGACCTCTATTGTTGCTGGGTAGAAAACTGGGCCTCTTACCCCTCTTTTCCCCCCCCTGCAGCCCCCTGCAAAAGGGCCCCCACCGATCATCTACACAACCAATTCTTATCCGATCGACTCCAAACTTTAGGAGCATTGAAAGCACATAAAGACGAGGCTCAGGTTTTAATTTCAGACCAAAAGCTTAACATTTGCATTAGTTACACAAAATCTTCGAAAAGTCGCTTTTGTGCTCCTACCCCCCCTCCATCTCAGTGGAATCAACTCCAAATCAAAAACGGACAACGGCAATCGATTCAGCGGCCCAAGAAGCCCTTAGAACGAACCACCTACACCTGCCTACAAGCCCCACACTGCCTGGGCCAAAAACCCTCGAAGTCGAAAACACAATTTCGAATTCCATTGTTATTCCACGAATTTTCATCCATTCTGAACGCCCTTGAAAACACACATTGCACACACACACAGGTTTACCCTGCCGAAAGCACAACTCAATCGGACAAAATTGACCTCACAACGGTTGATTTTCATATTTTCGTATTTTCCCACCCCTCCCTTTTGGAACATATTGGCCACCGGGGCCCAGCAGACCTACCAGGGTGTAGGCGACAACGTCCGGCTACTTTGCCGCCATTGACCCCCTGAGTCTTTGGGTGGATCCTCCAGAGTTAAGTTGTACTTCCTTTCTTGCAGTGGTTTTACAGCCCCATCACATAGCAGGCCTCATAGAGGTCTTCTTGTCGCTACGGGTGTCTCTGTATCTGCTGTGAGGAGGTAAAAGGCTCTGGTACAAGGCTACAACACCTTGCTAAGACAAAAGAGGTGAAGATGAACCCCCTCAGGGAATAGGTGGTACCGAGGCCACTTATATCAACATTGAAACGTCGGATTTATAACTATTCAAAAATACTCAGAAAATTTTTATATCTTTAACATATTTAGTACCCAGCAAACCCGTACAAGTCCTAAATGTCTGCCCCTATACCACCACCACCACCACCTGGCACTTCCAGTACTTATGGAATGCACCTGTACCCAAACCCCAGTTCAGACCCTCTTTCCGCGATTGATGCCCAGCTGTATCACATACTACCCTTACGGGCCATATATCCAAACGAGGAAGAAAAGGCAAGCAGGCAAGTTCTCGCCGACTGCCAGCTACCTCACCATACCCACCACTGAATGCCCCTCATACACGTTCAAGCACCCGCATGGCCATTGGCAATGTCCATCCCAGGACACCCTCTGAACAACTACAACCATCTTCCCCACCTCAACAACCAACCAACCAAGGCCATCTCGGAAACCCAGATGATGCAGATCTAGAACTTGCAGATGCCCCAGAGGATACCGAGGCCAATAACGAATGTTCTGACGATGATGACGATTCTGAAGATGAAGACTTTCAGGACCCATCCACCAACCTGCTGAATCAAATGACGATGATGAAGATAGGATTCATCAGGTATTCAAAGCCATCCTTGAACCACTCCACAAGGATATTCTCAAAATCAACAAACGCCTTACCACCCAAAACCGAAAACTGGCAACCCGCTTAACCTCAATGGAAACCAAATACAAATTGCCCTCAATACCATTGCAACCCTTGGACAACGAGTTCAATACCTTGTACCAATCCAAGCTTCAAAGAAAGATGCACCACCAGCACCACCAGACCAACTAACTCCAGCCGTCCCGGAAGGGACTTCCCCCAAACCCACACTCTGGTCAGCAATTGCATCTGCATGCGCAAAGGAAGAGCCACCAAAAGATAAGAATGGGCGTACTCTGAATCCCCGTCCTCTCACCAAAAAACAACACACACTAGTGATTGTCCGACACAGTGATCAACCTGTTACTGCCGATCTTACAAAACTGAAGCTCGCCATCAACGCCACCATCCGACGCTGCCATGCAGACCCTTTGGCCAATATTGGACATGTTTCTGCCAACTATAAGCACAATCTTGTCCTCCTGACAGCAGACGCCTGCCCTGTGGAATTGGTACTGGCCCACAAGGCTGCTATTGAAGAAACAGTTTGTTCAGTCGACACAACCGCACAAAATCTCAAAAAGCAAGAAACTAGGATCCGAATGATGGTTCACTCCATTGACATTACAATGTTTCCTGAATGTGAAACAGGAATGAAATCATTGAAAGAAGATATTGAGATGAACAATAATCATATCAAGCTTGCCACTCTACCACGATCTCTTACGAAGCCAGAAACACAACCACACAAAAAGGCAACCACCATGGTTATAGCAGTCCGTACTGAACATGAAGCAAAACTTATTCATGACCATGGAGTGCAAGTAGATGGCAGGACCCGCCAAGCCAACCGATATGTGGCTTCCTGACCAACCGACCAATGTACTAACTGCCAACAATATGGCCATTCCTACCAACGATGCAAACAATCAGCTATCTGCAACATATGTGCAGAACCTCACACCACCACCTCCCACTCATGCGGATCATGTCCCAGCATAGGCAAACAGTGTGTCCATGATGTTATCCAATGCATCAACTGCAAGGGTAATCACCGGGCCAATGATTCTAAATGCCCAACAATTACTGCCATACGTGCTGAGGTACGAGCCAAGTTCATGAAAGACCACCCGACCATCACCTATGCCTAAACAACCTTCCTATTCACCCACCAAAATTTGAATTATACAACACAACTGCAACCGTTCCTCCTTAGTCATCAATACCCTTCTTGACTTTGCAGTTGGAACGGCCGACCTTCTTTTACTCCAAGAACCTGGATTCAACCCAGACAATACATTCATTACAACGCACCCTGGATTTGAGCTACTGATACCACCTAAAAACTTAAGAAAACACAATAGGACAATTGCCTATGTGGCCAAAAACAACCCTTATATCAAATGCTCCCCACATACTGACATCTGCCAGGATCCTGATATTCAAGTCCTTGAAATATCAACCCCCTCAATTGCACCAATCACAGTCTTCAATATTTACAATGAACGTGACGGCGTATCCAATCTCTACACCATTACAAGAAGCTTCACCAAAATCCCATTGCCTAAACGATGCATTATTGCTGGTGATATGAATGCCCATCATACATGGTGGAATTCACAAATCAAAACACCCAAACGCGCCGACGAACTTGTTCAGATCATGCAAACCAATAACTTTTCCCTCCTCAATGAACCAGACACCCCAACATACTACTACCGAAATGGCAAAGAACCTCTATTATCGACTTAGCCTTTACCTCACAAGCCATCCATGACTCGGTACAAATTGGGCCGTAGATGACAACGCATCAACTGGTTCAGACCATGCAACAATATGTTTTGATATCTTAGCAGATCTGAACTTGTTACCACTGACTCCAACACATAAGATACAACTGGAATAAGACAGATTGGGATTTATTCTCAAAAACTCTCAATACACCTGCCATGCCTTACGAATGGTCTGGCAATACCTCCATGAACAACCAACCGAATCAAACCTTGACAAATCAGCCAACTACTCCGAGATATGATTCTTGATGCAGTCAAGAAATCTACCCCAGTTCTCCAGCTTACAACACATTCAAAACGCTGGTGGACACCCCAACTCAAAATCTCCGAACACAATGAACCGTGCCCAGAAGCAGTGGAAGAAAACCCGCCTTGAAAGTGATGACATCAAACTTCAAAGCTGTTCGAAACCAATATTTCCGGGAATCAGCACCTGCCAAACAACAATGTGATTGAATTTTTAGCAAATGCACAAGGCACAGAGATATTTACCGCCCTCCGTTATACCAAACCCAGGAAAACCCAACGGACACCACCCCTGTCATTCTCCAACACAACAGCTATAACTTTTGAACAAAAGGCAGTATTATTCCGTTCTACCATGTTCCCACCCCCACCAGTAGCACCCTCCCCAACTGATATCACCAATCGACCAACCCTGCCATGGGTTACATTTACCCCAACAGAAATCAAACAAGCAATTTTTACCTCTGCACCATACAGAGCCCCGGGACCCGATGGGTTCCCTTTTACTGCCTCCGGCAAGCATACCTCGCAGCCACCAAACAATTCAACAGTCTCTTTGCTATGCTTGGAACCACTGGATATCACCCTACCTGTTGGCGACAAGCAACGACTGTGATTATACCCAAACTGGAAAACCTGATTATTCAATACCTAAGGCCTACCGACCTGTTGCCCTGCTCAATTGCCTTGGGAAGATCGTTGAAAAGTTGATGGCAAACTGAATTGCATACATGGCTGAAAAATACAACCTGCTACACAAAGATCAAATAGGTGGACGAAGACAACGCTCTGCTATAGAAGCTGCAATGGCACTTACACATGAAATTGAACAAGGAAAACATGCAAAGGAAATCACCACTGCTCTTTATGGATGTGAGTGGCGCATTCGACAATGTATCCAAAGACCGTCACGTCCGAACTCTACGACAACTGGGCTACCCGACCGCAATTCAATTTGGGTCAACCACTTCTATCCGACCGTACAACAGCACTGGCATTTGATGGACAAAAGGAAGACCTCAGCCCCGTCCGGACAGGAATCCCTCAGGGATCGCCTGCATCCCCAATTCTCTTCCTCCTCTATCTCAGTCCTCTCTTCTACGAACTACAACTCATTACCCCAGCTCCTGGACTCCAAGCTACATTGATGATGTGCAATTGTTGTTCGAAGCAAATCAAAAGCCTATAATGCAAGATGCCTGAGACGGCTGCACGGACAGCTTTCAAACGGGCAGAAAACAATGCGGTACGATTTGACGACTCAAAGTCAGAAATGATGCACTTCCACAATAAACGAAACGGTGATACCTCCGATGACGAAATGATCACCCTACCCAATGGCACTACCATATCCCCCGGCACAAAAGGCATTGGCCCTGATGTGGTAAGGTGGATTGGTATTTGGTTTGACAGAAAAATCAACTTCAAACACCATGTCATGCTGAAGGCCGCAAGCGGCAAAAGAGCCCTTGGAGCCCTCAAATCACTAGCCAATACAGAATCAGGACTAACCCCCAGTGCAGTCCGCCAACTATGCAATGCGTGTGTTGTACCTGTCTGCGACTTGGAGCTGAAGTCTGGTGGATGGGCCAAGCAACATATCAACAGAAATTTGAAACAGTTCAAAATATGGCACTTCGGTGCATTCTTGGAGCCTTCCGCACATCCACAACAATAGCCTACACAATGAAGCAGCCCTGCCACTAGTGCTGTTCGACTTAATCACATGCGAAGAAAATATGCAATTCGAATACTTACGTTTCCCGAAATGCATCCAATCCGACAACGTTGTCCATTGACTTTCCCTCCATTTCATGAAACCCCAGAGTCTAGTAACACAACTGGACCCTGGATTTCATGGGACAGTATGCAACAAAATAACCGCAAATTTGAAACACGTCTTATCCAAACCTTATCAACCCTCAGTCTATGGATTTCCAACAGCTCGGAGATTGAAACCTATTCAACCACAGCCTGTCCACCATGGATTGAAAGTAGAGTCAAAACACAAATTAATCCTCGTTCAAAGTAAGAGGAAGCCAAAGCCCATGAAGCCCAGTATGCAATGTTGAAACAAGATGACCACAATATTGTTTGTTATTCAGATGGATCTATGTTGAACGAAAACATTGGCACAGGAACAGTAGTTGAAATGACAGGAGAAGATGTCATTGAAGCAACCTATCCAATGGGCCATCAACAGGAAGTTTATGATGCTGAATTACTTGGTATTCTTGAAGCTGCACAGAAATGCTTTCAGATCTGTCAACGTAATAACCTCACCAAAAGACATGTATGGATTTTCACAGACAATCAAGCTGCCATACGACGTCTCAATACTCTCAAACCCGCCCCTGGACAGTCCACTTCCCTGGCACTCTCCAAATCGCCAATAACCTCCATGCACTCAAAACTACTATCACAGTACAATGGGTTCCTGGCCATACTGATGTACCTGGAAACGAACTTGCCGATAAGTTGGCAAAAAAGTCCACTGTGGAAAAACCACCTACCTACTATAACACCTCATTATCGTACCTCAAGAGGGTAACGCAAGCAGCAAAAATGCAGGAATGGGGGGATTGGTGGATGCGACATCCCGCGAAAGGAAAGAACCATATTGGAACATTCCATACCAAACCAGACAATATTTTCAGAAGTGGCAACCGCCAGTTTGCATCTACTGTCACCCAACTACGAACTGGACATGGATACTTCCGCAGTTACCCATACAAAATACCAACCAATGCTGTTGACTCTCCTCACTGCCCATGTCGCTATGGAGGTCTCCAGTCACCAGAACATCTTGTACTAAGATGCCCTTTATACCAACGCGAAAGACAAACCATGCGGATAGAGATTGGAGTTGTACACCCTCGATATCTCTGGAAGCATCTTCTTTATACCGACAAAGCAATGCAACCTTTGAAACATTTTCTGCACGACACATATATAGCTACTCGAAGATGGTACCTGGGCCAATTCCGTGATGATGAACACCTTGGGCAGGGTAACATCTGATTTGCAGGACAGGGAACTGTCAACGATAGGGTGGAGGAACATCAGAGTGAGAGTGGAGGGGATGATGGGGAGAACGATGATGGGGAGAACGATGATGAAAAGGAAGGAGAAGCAGAGAGTTGAGAGGAGGATGAAATTTGAATGGGGAAGGGAGGAGGAGGGTAAACTCCAGGGGGAGAACCCGCATGATATGCAGGACCAAGCCGAATGAGACTGACAGATATTGTATTATTGTATGAAGCGTGTTACCAACCGCTATGATTTATTTGAAATTTCTTTGTAACTAGAGCAGGGGTGATAGGGGACTGCGGAGCGGTGCTACCTAGCCAGGGGTTTTTCGTTTTTCCTTTGTTTGGTTTCAGTTGTTGTTCTTGTTCTTGGTTATTTGTTTGTACCTCACCGGCCATAGCCTACGGGCTGCATGCTGTATAATGAATAAATAAATAAATAAATAAATCTTGGGGTGCTCCTGGCTGATGATATGGGACTTGGGAAGACGTTTACCGTCATAGCAACAGCTGTTTACACCAAGTTACTTATGGAGGATGTGACAAATCATCATGAGATTCAACTACCGGTGCTGTGTAATCTCTCATATGGCAGATTGTATCAGGCTGTGGAAACGGGCTTCTGAACCCTCTGCGCTGTCCAGAAGCAATGGTAGCCTTGCACTCTCCCTAACCCTGATCCTCATTGTCTTTTCCAGTTGCATGATAATAAGTCGACAACTGACCTCCCACCATAGAATCCCATACTCTGTGTGGTGCTCACACGTATCCGAGTGACATTCATCTGTGCAATGAATTCCATCAGAAAAGGGACCCCGTTTTCAGTGCGCGAGCTCTGCACAGAAGATGCTGGTGACCTGACTTACGCACACCTCGACTGCTGTGTAGACTAGCTCGAGAGACGGTGGGACATCCACATGATCATCTACATGATGTTCACCAGCTTAGTGCAATGAAATCAGAACAACACAGTTTGCCAGCTTACGAACTTCCAGTGGTGGTGGGGAATCTTGAATGAGGCGCACCGCTTCAAGGGACCAAAGTCTAAGGATTGGTCCATTGCATCTGAAGCCCAAATACGTTTGAAAGTGCAAGTTACCACAATGCCAACCTACCACTCACTGAAGCACTGGGGAAACACGACTCGGTGGCTGTTCACAATTCCAGATGCTTTAGAGCATGTGTGAGTGGTAGAAGTACATGGTCCTGAGGCTTTCATGTCAGCGATCACTGCCCTTCAAACCACCATCACCAATGGAGGTTCCACTGTAGCACAGCCAGAAGCTGCCTCTGGGATGACCAATGTCGCTTACCCATGGACAATCCGCTGATGGACAGAGTCGTGGCTGGCTTCAGGTACACTGCTGGTTTTAATCCCATTGAAGGATTTCCATTCAGTTGCCCTGTAGTGGTTTCCGGAAACACAGAAGCAGATTGATAATGTTGCCACCCAACTCAAGAGGTAGAAGCTTGAAGGCGATCATGGGATCACCTGGTTGATTCATCGCTGGCAGCTTGCTTGCTTTTAGCTACAGATGGAGCAAGAAGGTGATCGTTTTGCTGATGGCAGTTGGAAGGAATAGTGGGATGCCAGCAGTTCTGTGGAGGGACAGATTTCCAGATGGCTCTGAAAATCTTTCCCCACTGGGTTGATCTGTGGTTGGGCAACTGTTCCTGAGATAGCTGACCAGCCTAGTAAAGGCTCTCCTGTCCTTTCACTGCTTCCACAGAAGGCTGTACTGTTGTATTTTTGCCAGGCCATGTTCGCCATCTGGCATGGTAGAGTGATCGCCATTTCAGCCATGACATCCAGGTCATTCGTATGGCCTCCGAAGATTCGGCTGCCAGGCGCAGCAAAGTTATGAGAGATTTCCAGCATTCCACCTGGTGCTCCGTCGTCATTACCACCACCAAGATTTGGGGTACTGGTCTTACCCTTGTGGCTACCAATCATGTGGTAATTCCTCAGCATCCCTGGGTTCTCAACAAGCAACAGTCATTGTTTGGACAAATTGTTCAACTGGGTCAGATGCATCAGCCTCACACCTGGCTTGTCAATACTGGTCAAAACAGTTTCAATGATAGACTGACTGCACTCCATATGGTCAACGGTACTACTCAGCTAAGTCTTTTACCTGGACTGATCAATTGTCTGATGATAAGCAAGCAGGACCTCTACAATCTGCTCAAAACACGTATTGAGGAAACTGCAATTCAGGCTGGGATGTTGTCAAAATCGAAATAGCTGCACAGGTGTTTCCAGGTGCACTAGGGTCTGTGATTTCATTAATTGGTCATTTAGAATGTTTTTTTGATTTGCTGGGGTACATCTGGGAGTATTCTTTGTTGGTGTACGAAGTTCAGGTGGGGGTATTTACTGCATTTTTTCATCAAAATAGGCTACATTTTCTGTATCTCAATTATCTCTCATGTGTCACTATGTCTAGATGTTAGAGAATCGATGGCTTTGGACTAAGGTATATTGACTTCATATCACGTGAAAAACAGAATGCAGTTGTGAAGATTTACTTATGGTGGTGGTCAAGGGAGTGGTCGAGCTGTGAGGTGAAACTGGCTTGCCCAAAACCAGAAATCGAAAGCAAAGGTTGTTCAGATCGTACTCGAAATAGCACTAAATTTGATCTTAATTTCCCATGCTATCCCTTGTGCATCTACCACATACCGAAACTAAGCTCTGCCGATGCTTTCCGCATCCAAAGCGGTACTAGCAATTATTCATATATATGCTCGGCCCGCCCAACCTTTCACGACAGACTGAGCTCCAGCTCAAAGCTTCCAGAGTATATGAAGATTGAGTGAGAATAGATGCTTAGGTTCGAAATCATACCAGCTGACAGTCACTCAATATTTCCAAATGGGAGTTAGGTGCGCCCTGGAGCATCCCCCTGGCAACCACCAACACAACATGATATTTTTGTCCGTTCTGCTCCATTCCATCTCACTCCTTTTCATCATCATCTCTGCACACCTACAGCTTAACCTGCCTGCCTGCCATTTGATTCATCACAGCTCCACCTGGACCAAAAGCCTCTATTGTATCTACCATTTGGTGAACACTTTCCCCCACCAGACCTTGTCTGCAAATGAACTGACTGTATTTGGATAGACACGTTTCACACTACAGAAGATACTATGTGCATTCAGCTTGAGATTGAATATAGCTGCGGCGCAGTGCTGCATAAGTTCGATCGCTGCGGGTTTCCAATTCTGAGCAACGGAAACTGCCCAAGGGGTGCATACCGGACTGTGATGCTGTCGCACGACACAGAATGCGACTTTGCCCCGGACAATCACGGCAGCAGCGGGATCCAGAAGCAGCACTTCCTGCTGAGTGATCGACAGGACTATCGAGTGCTAACTGAGATGATTCATTCCAGTTCACCTATTGGAGTTCTGGTTAGTCAAACCGAGCCTGTGGACTGGGCACTTCTGGTGTTCAAACATGTCGAGCTACTGAGCACTGCACCACAAAACCCAGTGCTGAATGTGCAACAAAAATGAAAACGAATGTGTCAATCGTTTGAGTGCA
Source organism: Trichophaea hybrida (assembly GCA_015178995.1). NCBI lineage: Eukaryota > Fungi > Ascomycota > Pezizomycetes > Pezizales > Pyronemataceae > Trichophaea > Trichophaea hybrida. The sequence goes on from WHVE01000116.1 coordinate 137,877, forward strand.
GCTATTTCTATGGCAGGATATTAGACACATTCGAGGACCATTGAACGCAGAGATTTCCTGGCACACTGTTGATACAACATGGAATGCGAAGCATCTGTATCCCAATGTTTGGAACACCAGTAGCTTGCGCGTGTCCAGACCGATCCACATAGCTGGTCGGCTCTAATAACTGGTGACATAGCAGATATCAACAGCTCAGGTACTCCCAAAAACTCTGATACAGAGCATGGGCTTGCATCTAGTTCAACCATGTCTGAGTCTGAATCTTGCCACCTAACAATGGTAAGCAGTCCTGAAGCCCAAATACCCATTCGTCTCACTAACAGATTCCTCAACTCAGTGTACAGATTGGCAGATCTGGTGCTCCGCACGTTGAGTGGGAATGAATAGGTTGTCCCTTCGATACGAACCAATGTGTCACCTTCAGTTTCTTATAAGGAAAATTAAGTTCTCCAGATGCACCTGAGCTTCATTTGGACCTCTTCTTCTCCAATCACATTTTGATATATTCTCATCATCTATGGCCTCACAACGTTCCAACTTTACTGCTTCTCAACAGTAAGATTTTGAGTACTCAGCAAAGACAGCCAGTCAAAAAGGTTCTCTACACGTTCCCAGACTTGTAAGGCCAGATGAATCTCCAATTTGAATTCAGCTGACCTTCAGGGCCACCGGAATGAACTGGATGATGTCGAATAAGACATCGATGAACACCGAGAGCATGACAACATTCCCACTACTTGTTCAGACGATGATGATGATGAGCTACTGTGAACTCATGAACAGAATAGATGCAGTCACAACACAGGCTCAAAAGGACTGAAACAGGCTCACTCCAATACCGTCCAGGCGACTGACCAACTTGAAAGAAATCCAAATGAATCCTCGGGAGCACCAATGGAGACCGTTCTCAGATGTCAACATGCTCCAAATCTCCTCAAGCCACTCTGCCACGATCTTCTAGCCAAGATTCAATGTTTCTCATTTCAGTGAACTATGCCATACGGCGGCCAGCAAGGAGTCAGGATACCTTAGCTGCCCCGTCACCTATTGAAGGTGCGCTGGGGATGAAGACCATCAAGAATAGCAAGGTGCCACTCGATAACAAAGCAGCTTAGGATGTAGCAAAGGCATTCTTGAAATCTGTTCTGTATACTGAAAATATCTGGCCGGCCTCCCAAGAGAACGAATTGAACATTTGCAATAAGGCATGGGATGAAGCCCATGATGCCATTTCCATTCAACAGAGAGCTGAAAGCGCACTCAATGGCCTGCAACATCTGTGGGAGCGCCCGGGTGGACCCAGTGAGCACCTTGATGCCCTGACATGAGAAATTATGAGTTTTTAAAGTATTCTCCGGGTTTCAAAGTTTGATAATGCTAATGATCAATGCAATACAGTTGCTGGGGAATATCAGTGGTATGCGGGGTCGACGGGTTGCTATGGCAAGGTTAATGGTGACTTGACTGTACTCATTGAAGATAGAAGAGAAGCTTCAATGTCCACAGCAGGTTGCCACTCTGCTGAATGAAGACTCCTGGATTGGAAAATGAGAAGATCTCCCGAACAGTATAAAGAAAGTCCGGTGGTTTGCGAGAAGCGAGCCCGCTGCGCTGATCTTTGCTCACTTCTTCGCTTCGACCTCCTGCCTTGGCAGGCAAGAGCATTGCAATGAACTTTGGGACAAGTGGGTGACTCCCTAAATATTTTGCTTGGCTGCAACCACACTCAAATGTGCCTTGAGGGACTACAAAAAAGAAACGAAAAGCGATCTTTCTCAGGACTTGTGCAAGAGGATATTCATCCATCAGTGCACCCCCTCGATCCTATAATTAACGGCTACTGATTTTTGATATAGCCTTGTATGAGAGATGCTGGAGACACTGGAATTCCATCGGTCGTGGTCACCAGGCAGCCAGCATTCAGCATATGGGCAGCTATATGGACGCAAGAATTGCAAGTTCTACCGCCTACTCGACCCATTATATAGCACCAGATGCAGTAGGGGACGAAACGGAGGACCTGGCAGCTGTGTTCCAGTGAGAGTTTGTTTCGCGGGGGTTGTGTTCCTTGGGGGTTGTGTTTTTTTTGTCAAGGTCGTGTCGAGGTGCTGCAGTGGCTCAGCGTGGATATATGTTGTTTTAGTCGATTGTGGCAGGCGACAGTAGATGAATGCCAAAGATTTATACGATGCTACAGGCACATCTGAAAATGGGTGACATTCCATCATTCCATCTGGAAATGAAGAAATAGATCCAGGTGTTCCTGATCGATCTTGGAACATATCTGAGCTCCACAGAGAGCTCAGAAGCCGCCACGGAAGACTTTGCTGCACTTCAGGAGACTCCCTGAGCACCCTTGGATGCATCAGAAGTGGTTACTGAGTATACCAATACGATACAGGAATGCCCCGGAGCACCCCTAAATGCATCAGAAGTGGCTATGAAGTACACTATTCCGATACAGCAATCTCCTGGACCAGCTTCCAGGCCTGCGGGAGAACAATGGTGTGTGCTGAGGGTGCATTCGCCAGTCCTAGAGGACTTCCGGAGGATCTGTAGAGTGTGATATTCAAAATCAACCTTGTCAACCTCTGGAGGGTCCCAGGGCATCCAGGACTGGACGATTGACTTTGCTGATGCAGAGACTGCAGGACTGAAAGTGAGTGTCAACCGAGTGTCCATTATTGTTGGTCACACAATATCATCAGCCTGTGAGATTTTGTGAACTAATGAGTTATATTGCAGTTTTGACCTCCTTTATCGACATATCTATTTTTACTGGTACACTTGAGTGACCTTTGAAACTGAGCTTCTGGGAATAGAATCACAATCAATTCCTGACATACAGTATGTTTCCATTGAATAGTGCAGAAAGCCTACTGTTACCATCATATGTATTGTGTTTGCACAATATTACCTGTATACTGCAGAACTATAAGTGAGCATCAATTGAGCATTAATGATATTTGGCGGCACAACATCTCTAGCGCATGAGATTTTGTCAGCTGAATGACTTTTATTGCAGTTTGGACTGTCTTTGTTGACAAATCAATATATACTGATACCCTCAATCAACCTTTGAAACCAAGCTTGGGGGAATTGAATCAGGATTAATCTGTATCCCATGGCGTATTCATATTGAATAAACATATATGTATACTGTTACAGTAAACTTCATTCCTTCTACACAACAAGACACATAGACGGCAGAACAAACAGTGAGCATCAACAGAGCATCCACAATTTTTGGTCGCACAATATCTCTGCCCATATAAAATTTTGTAATCTACTTTATTTTTATGGCAGTTTTGACTGCGTTTATTAACAAATGTATTTTTACCAATGCACTGGAGCAACCTTGTGATCCGAGCTTGGAGAGATTAAATCATGATCAATCTGAATCACACATTAAATTTGTATTGAATAAGTCTGCAAGCCCACTATTACAAACATATCTATTGTTTTTGTACTATAGGACATGACAACTACTCAACTTAAAGTGAGTGTCAACTGAGCATCAATGATTTTCAGATATACAACATCTCTTGAGTGAGGAATTATGTGTGTTAGATACGGTTCAATGTAGTTTTGACTGTTTATTGACAAATCAATTTCAACTGATGTATCTCAGGGGATTGGGGTAAATTACTAGCATTATCACAGTTTTGACTGACTTTACTGTTCAATCAGTTCTAAAACTATTGGTAATAGTGAGCATCAACTTTTTGAACTAGAGTATACATATAGACTTAACAACAAATTTTAAGTACTAATGGCGTAGCAATACATTGTCATGGTGCAGATAATACTACTTTCATTCAGTTCAGTTCATATGGAACAGAACAACCAGATAGACCCAATTGATGGATCAAAATTCTTTGCCCATACTGAAGATTTTATTTACCTAGTGTTTCTCATGTTTATCATTTATGCTTTTAAACGGTCCGTAGACATAGTACATGAAGACATCAAGATATCTATACTCTAATCAATTTTTTTGACTGGAGTTTAATTCAAAATCTTTTGAACTCCACTTTCATATTCCCTTGAAACTGTTTTTCCATGGCTGCAGCATAGTGCATTGATTCAGCGAAAACTGATTAGCTTTCCAAGACAGTATAGTATGGTCAATACCATTCTCAATATTCCAAGCGTTACTGAAACTTGTCCCTGTGCTGCCACCTTCACCATACAAACTTTGTACTACAAGTATATCAAATTGTCGTCGCCCAGTTGGCAACACACATAACAACACCCATTGTCAATTCTTCAGCTTCTTGCTGAAGATTTTGTACCCACATATCTTGATCTCATGATGATATCAACTTATGTGATCTTCATTACATATTGTTATACGCGATGCCCTATTTCGTTTTCAGTGCTGCACATTTCACCACACGATGTCTCATATTTACTAATATATACATTTCTTCCACGAAAGAAAGTGATCGACTGACACAATATACTCAATGACAATTTTAGGTGTCCTATCTACTTATACAATAAATTGAATGCATCTAAGTCAATAGTATTATTTAAAAACCATCAACTATTTTCTGGATTGGAAGAGACTGGAAGCATATGGGCTGCATACCAAATTATGTGTAAAGGGATTGCATACATCAATCCAATGCCAAAATGTGGTGTGCGACAATATCTACCATTCTCCAAAGATCATGTAGGTGTCTGATTTCACTGCTCAGCGTCAACCACACCAGCAATACTGTGTTTGGAAAATAAGTCAACAACCAGCACAGCTATTGCCAAGCAGACACTTGCAATCGATTCCTAACCCCCAATTACCCCCCCTACGATAGGGCATCTCTCTTCCAGGACCTTTATTGTTGCTGGGTGGAAAACTGTGCCTCTTACCCCTCTTTTTCCCCCCTCTGCAGCCCCCTGCAAAAGGGCCCCCACTGATCATCTACACAACCAATTCTTATTAAATCAACTCCAAACTTTGGGAGCATCGAAAGCACATATAGACGAGGCTCAGGTTGTAATTTCAGACCAAAAGCTTAACATTTGCATTAGTTACACAATATCTTCGAAATATCGCTTTTTCGCTCCTACCCCCCCTCTATCTCAGTGGATTCAACTCCAAATCAGAATCAGACAACGGCAATCGATTCAGGGGCCCTAGAAGCCCTTAGAACGAACCATCTATACATGCCTACGAACCCCAGACAGCCTGGGCCAAAAATCATCGATGCCGAAAACCCAAATTCTAAATCCATCGTTTCTCAACGAGTTTTCATCCGTTTCGAACGCCCTTACGAATACAGTGTGTACACACACCCAGGTCTACCCTGCCAAAAGCTCACCTTGATCGGACATATATTGACTCCACAACGGTTGATTTTCAACATTACCGCATGTTTCGCATTTTCTCATTCCCCCCCTTTGGAACATATTGGCCACCGGGGCCCAGCAGACCTACCAGGGTGTAGGTGACAACGTCCGGCTACTTGGCCGCCATTGACCCCCTGAGTCTTTGGGTGGATCCTCCAGAGTTAAGTTGCACTTCCTTTCTTGCAGTGGTTTTAGAGCCCCATCATATAGCAGATCACCTAGAGGTTTTCTTGTGGCTACAGGTGTCTCTGTATCTGCTGTCAGCAGGCAAAGGCTCTAGTACAAGGCTCCAACACCTTGCTAGGACAAAAGAGGAGATGCTCTAACCCCCTCAGGGAATAGGTGGTACCGAGGCCACTTATATCAACACTCAAATGTCGGATTTATACCTATTTAAAATACCTAGAAAATTTCTATTTCTTTAACATATTTAGCACCTTATAACCCCTCTAAAGTCTTCAATGACTTCCCCAATACCACCACCACCCTCACCTGGGACTTCCAGTACTTATGGAATGCACCTGTATCCAAACCCCAGTTCAGACCAACTCTCTGCAATCGATGCCCCAGATGTATCACACACCACTCTGACAGGCCATATATCCAAACGAGGAAGGAAAGGCAAGCAGGGATGTTGTCGCCGACTGCCAGCTACCTCACCATACCCATCACTCAATGTCCCTCATACACGTTCAAGTACCTGTATAGCAATTGGTAATGTCCATCCCAGAACACCCTCTGAACAACTACAACCATCTTCCCCACCTCAACAACCAACCAACCAAGACCATCTCGGAAACCCTGAAAGTGCAGATCTAGAACTTGGAGATGCCCCAGGGGATACCGAGGCCAATGACAAATGTTCTGACGATGATGATGATTCTGCAGATGAAGACTTTCAGGACCCATCCACCAACCTGCTGAATGCAAATGACGAAGATGAAGATAGAATTCATCAGGTATTCCAAGCCATCCTTGAACCACTCCACAAGGATATTCTCAAAATCAACAAACGTCTAACCACCCAAAACCAAAAACTGGCAACCTGCTTAGCTTCCATGAAAACAAACACGAAATTGCCCTCAATACCATTGCGACCCTTGGATACTGAGTTAAATACCTTGTACACATCCAAGCATCAAAGAAAGATGCACCACCAGCACCAACAGACCTACTAACTCCAGCCATCCCAGAAGGGACCTCCCCCAAACCCACACTCTGGTCAGCAATTGCATCCGCATGCGCAAAGAAAGACCCACCAAAGGATATGAATGGTTGTACTCTCAATCCCCGTCCTCCCTCGAAAAAACAACGCTCACTAGTAATTGCCTGACACAGTGATCAACCAGTTACTGCGGATCTTACACAACTGAAGCTTGCGATCCACGTCACCCTCCGACGATGCCATGCAGACCCTTTGGCCAATATTGGACATGATTCTGCCAACTGCAAGCACAATCTTGTCCTCCTGACAGCAGATGCCTGCCCTGTGGATTTGGTACTAGCCCATTTGGCTGCAATTGAAGAAACAGTTTGTTCAGTTGACACAACCGCACAAAATCTGAAAAAACAAGAAACCTGGATCCGAATGATGGTTCATTCTATCAACATTACAATGTTTCCTGAATGTGAAACAGGAATGAAATTATTGAAAGAAGATATTGAGATGAACAACAATCATATCAAGCTTACCACCCTACCACAATCACTTACAAAGCCAGAAACTTGACCACACAAAGAGGCAACCACCATGGTCATTGCAGTCGGTACTGAACATGAAGCACAACACATTCAAGATCATGGAGTTCAAGAAGACGGCAAGACACGCAAAGCTGACCGATATGTGGCATCGCGACCAACCGACCGATGTACTAACTGCCAACAATTTGGCCATTCCTACCTACGATGCAAACGATCACCTTTCTGCAACATATGTGCAGAACCTCACACCACCACCTCCCACTCATGCAGATCATGTCACAGCATAGGCAAACAGTGTGTCCATGATTTTATTCAATGCATCAACTGCAAGGGTAATCACCGGGCCAACGATACTAAATGCCCAACAATTACTGCCATCTGTGCTGAGGTACGAGCCAAGTTCATGAAAGACCACCCGACCATCACCCATGCCTAAACAACCTTCTTATTCACCCACCAAAATTCGAATTATACAACACGACTGCAACCGTTCCTTTTTAGTCATCAACACGCTTCGGAACTTTGCAGTTGGAACGGCCAACCTTCTTTTACTCCAAGAACCTGGATTCAACCCAGACAATACATTCATTACAACACACCCTGGATTTGAGCTACTGATACCACCTAAAAACTTAAGAAAGCACAATAGAACAATTGCCTATGTGGCCAAAAACAACCCTTATATCAAATCCTCCCCACGTACCGACATCTGCCAGGATCCTGATATTCAAGTCCTTGAAATATCAACCCCCTCAATTGCACCAATCACAGTGTTCAATATTTACAATGAACATGAAGGTCTATCTGATCTCTACACCATTCCAAGAAGCTTCACCAGAATTCCATTGCCTGAACGATGCATTATTGCTGGTGATATGAATGCCCATCATACATGGTCGAATTCACAAATCAAAACACCCAAACGCACCGACGAACTTGTTCAGACCATGGAAACCAATGACTTTTCCCTCCTCAATATACCAGACACCCCAACATACTACTACCAAAATGGCAAAGAAACCTCTATTATCTACCTAGCCTTCACCTCACAAGCCATCCATGACTTGGTTACAAATTGGACCGTGGATGACAACCCATCAACTGGTTCAGACCATGCAACAATACGTTTTGATATCTTGGCAGAATCTGAACTTGTGACCACTGACTCCAATACGATAAGATACAACTGGAATAAGACAGATTGGGATTCATTCTCAAAAACTCTGAATACACTCTCCCATGCCTCACGAATGGTCTGGAAATACTTCCATCAACAACCAACCGAATCAAACCTTGACATATCAGCCGAACTACTCCGAGATATGATTCTTGATGCAGTCAAGCAATCTACCCCAGTTCTCCTGCGAACAACATATTCGAAACGCAGGTGGACACCCAAACTCCAAATCTCCCGAACACAAATGAACTGTGCCCAGAAGCAGCGGAATCAAACCCTCCTTGAAAGTGATCACATCAAATTCAAAGCTGTTTGAAACCAATATTGCTGGGATACCCGCACCTCCAGGACAACAATGTGGATTGAATTTTGAGCAAATGCACAAGGCACAGAGATATTTACCTCCCTCCGTTATACCAAACCCAGGAAAACCCAGCGGACACCACCCCTGTCATTCTCCAACACAACAGCTGTGACTTTTGAAGCAAAGGCAGTATTATTCTGTTCTACCATGTTCCCACCCCCACCAGTAGCACCCTCCCCAACTGATACCACCGATCGACCAACCCTGCCATGGGATACATTTACCCCCACAGGAATCAAAACATCAATTTTTACCTCTGCACCACTTCACGCCCCTGGACCCGATGGGCTTCCCTTTTACTGCCTCTGGCAAGCATACCTAGCAGCCACCGAACAATTCAACAGTCTCTTTGCTATACTTGGAACCACTGGATATCACCCAACCTGTTGGCGACAAGCAACGACTGTGATTATATCCAAACCTGGAATACCTGACTATTCAATACCTCAGGCCTACCGTCCTGTCGCCCTTCTCAATTGCCCTGGGACGATCCTTGAAAAGTTGATGGCAAACCAAATTGCATATATGGCTGAAAAATACAACCTACTACACAAAGATCAAATAGGAGGACAAAGACAACGTTCTGCTATAGATGCTGCACTAGCACTCACACATGAAATTGAACAAGGAAAGCATATAAAGGAAATCACTACTGCTCTCTTTATGGATGTAAGTGGTGCATTCGAAAATGTATCCAAGGACCATCTCCTCCAAACTCTATGACAACTGAGCTACCCAACGGCAATAGAATTTTGGGTGGACCACTTGTTATCCAACCGAACAACAGCACTGGTATTCGATGGACGAAAGGCAGACCTCAGCCCAGTCCGGACAGCAATTCCTCAGGGATTGCCTGCATCCCCAATTCTCTTCCTCCTCTATCTCAGTCCTCTCTTCTATGAACTCACCACCCATTACCCCAGCTCCTGGACTCCAAACTGCATTGACGACGTTGCAATTGTTGTTCGAAGCAAATCAAATGCCTATAATGCAAGATGCCTTGAGGCTGCTGCATGGACAGCTTTCAAGTGGGCAGAAAACAACGCGGTACGATGTGATGACTCAATGTCAGAGATGATGCACTTCCACAATAATTTAGATGGTGATACCACTGATAACAAAAAGATTACCCTACCCAATAGCACTACCATATCCCCCGGCACAAAAGGCGTTGGCCCAGATGTGGTGAGGTGGATTGGTATTTGGTTTGACAGAAAAATCAACTTCAAACACCATGTTATGCTGAAAGCCGCAAGTGGCAAAAGAGCCCTTGGAGCCCTCAAATCACTAGCCAATACAGAATCTGGACTAACCCCCAGTGCAGTCTGCCAATTATACAATGCGTGTGTTGTCCCTGTTTGCGACTTTGGAGCAGAAGTTTGGTGGATGGGGCAAGCAGCATATCAACAGAAATTTGAAACAGTTCAAAATATGGCCCTTCGGTGTATCCTTGGAGCCTTCCACATATCTCCAACCATTGCCCTACACAATGAATCTGCCCTGCCATCAGTAGCTGTACGACTTAATCACATGCGAAGAAAATATGCAATACGAATACTTACATTTCCCGAAATGCACCCAATTTGACAATGTTGTCCATCGACTTTCTCTCCATATCATGAAACCCCAGAGTCTAGTAATACAACTGGGCCCTGGATTTCATGGGACAGTATGCAACAAAATAACCGCAAATTTGAAACACGTCTCATCCAAACCATATCGACCATCAGCCCATGGATTTCTAATAGTTCCGAAATTGAAACCTACTCAACCACAGCCTATCCACCTTGGATTGAAAGCAGAGTCAAAACACAAATTAATCCCCATTCAAAAGAGGAGGAAGCCAAAGCACATGAAGCACAGTATGCGATGTTGAAACAATATGACCGTAATATTGTGTGTTATACAGATGGATCAATGTTGAACGAAAATATTGGTGCAGGAACCGTAGTGGAAATGACTGGAAAAGATGTTATCGAAGCAACCTATCCAATGGGCTATCAATAGGAAGTTTATGACACTGAATCACTTGGTATTCTTAGAGCTGCACAGCATTGCTTTCAGATTTGTCAACGTAATAACATCACCAAATGACATATATGGATTTTCACAGACACTCAAGCTGCCATACGACGTCTCAATACCTTCAAACCCGTCCCTGGACAGTCCACTTCCCTGGCACTCTCCAATATCACCAATAACCTCCATGCACTCAAAACTACGATCACAGTACAATGGGTTCCTGGCTATAAAGATGTACCTGGAAATGAGCTTACTGATAAGTTGGCAAAAAAGTCCACTCTTGAAAAACCACCTACCTACTATAATACCTCCTTATCTTACCTCAAGCGGGTAACCCGAGCGGCAAAAATGCAGGAATGGGGGGATTGGTGGATGAGTCATCCAACAAAAGAAAAGAACTATATTGGAATGTTCTGTACCAAACCAGACAATATTTTCACAAGTGGCAACCGTCAGTTTCCATCCACTGTCACCCAACTACGAACCGGACATGGATACTTCCGCAGTTATCTATACAAAATTCTCACTAATTCTGTTGACTCCCCTCACTGCCCATGTTGCTATGGAGGTTCGCAGTTACCAAAACATCTTCTTCTAAGATGCCCCTTATACCAACGCGAACGACAAACGATACGGAAGGAGATTGGTGTGGTACCCCCTCGATATCTCCAGAAGCATCTTCTTCATACAGATAATGCGATGCAACCCTTGAAACATTTTCTGCATAACACACATATAGCTGCTCGAAGATGGTACCTGGGAGAATTCCGTAATGATGTACACCTTGGGCAGGGTAACATCCGAATTGCAGGCCAGGGAACTGTCAACGATATGGTAGAGGAACATCAGAGAGTGCGTGGAGGGGAGGATGGAGCGGATGACGATGATGAGGAAGGGGAAGCAGAGAGTTGAAAGGAGAAGTAATTGAGAACGGAGAAGGGAGGGGGAGGGTACACTCCACGGGGAGAGCCCGCATGATATGCAGGACCAAGCCAAATGAGACTGACCGATATTTGATTATTGTATGAAGCGTGTTACAGACCGACATGATTTATTGAAAATTTCTTTGTAACTAGGGCAGGGGTGACAGGAGACTGCGGAGTGGTGCTACTTAGCCAGGGGTTTTTCGTTTTTTCTTTGTTCAGTTTCATTCGTTGTTCTTGTTCACAGTTATTTGTTTGTACCTCACCGGCTATAGCCTGCGGGCTGCATGCTGTATAATGAATAAATAAATAAATAAATGGTTCCGAAAGAAAAGGGGGCGGTTTTCAATCATTTTCATCGCTCAGGCCACTTTGGACAATTCTCTTCCTCTTTGTATTGTTGATAACTATACTGGGATCTGTTCTTGAGGTTAAGTTTAAAGCCGCTCGTATCACTTCATCGTACTCTTGGGCATGATTGTTCTCAATATACCTAGTCCTGCCGGTATCAGAGTTGCAACACTTGCTAAAGACCTTACAAAGGAACATTCTGACAATTCACTTCTTAGCTGATGGCATTGGTAACTTTAGACGTTGTTGATACGATTTTGCAAGTAGTTGTGAGTAAATATCTGATAATTGATTGTGGAATAACGCGATTATTGAAAACTCTAAGATCAATGCAATGATGGCTATTCTCAAACAGTCAATCAATGAGTCCATGAGTACGAAATGATGCCCCTGAGTTTCCAAGAGTCATCAAGAGTTGCCCTAGCAACTGAAGTAATTTTTGTACTGAAACAAAAAAGCAATATGTACTCTAGGCATCCCCATCAATCATCATCATGACTGCTTACAATCTCAAACGAGAGACTCCAACGACGATATACCAACAGGCAAAATACCAACTATGTATATGAAGTTTGCAGCAACTCCACAAAATGTCAACATGTCAAAGCCAGTTGAGCGGGTGTCAAAAAGTTTCAGTATACACCAGCAGGAATCTTTCGAGTGTGTATAGGTGAGCAGTATTCATGCAGGCTTGTCAAAGTGGTACTAACATATTTCCATGTTGCCCTTTGGTCACGAGTATCAATCGGAATCGTGGTTTTCATTGGGACTTGTACGTATTCGAGAGGATATCGCTGGTGTAGTAGACCATACCAACTAGGCTAGCATCATCGGAAGTTGGCAGCGCTATTCTTGATATTTGGGTGGAGTTCCTGGAGGAAGCTCATTTGATTTTTTGATTTCAGCATATGGTTCAGTAGTATATTCAATAGCAAGTCTATTTGACTGCGCTTCAAAGTGTCACAGCAACCATGCAAGTGGCTGCCAAGCCTTACACAAATGAGTGACATTTTGTGTTTGTAGCCAAATCAGAAGGCCTTCTGACAAGTAAAACAATTCATAGAGTCGTCACAACAATGTAAATTGATCAATATTTACATCCTGCTGATTGCGACGTCTTTGGAGCATGGTAGGGTCTGCAACAGTGAGTTTAGTGTCATTTGTTATGCTTGGTTTTGACCAAAGAAAGTATCCAACCATCATTTCTCATCACCCTCGTTCTCAGACACTCAATCACTCCTGACAATATTAAAAGTTATCCTAGCAACTTGAAAGATTGAAATGAAGTACTTGTAGCATTGGAAACACATTGCGACAGATTCATACGGTCCAATTTGAAATTCATATGAGATTGGTTCAGATATAAACCGTCTGTTCAACATACTCAAACATCGTACAACTTGAATGACAACTTGCTTATGCGAAACACCAATGATATATAAGGGTGCCTCCCCCGGGTGCTCGCTCAATTTCCTCCATCTTCCTCAAGTTTCACTCCTCATCTCACTTGCGATTTCTGCCATCAGTGAATTCCATCTCCTGACCCCCCCACACATAAACTAATTATGCATTCAACACATCAACTCAACAATGTCAAAGGTTGTTTGGCCAACGGCAGGTACTATCCTTTTCATGCACATTGGTGTAGTTGATCCATCACTCATTATTGTCAGATCGATTGATAAAGTTCTTTTGCCAACACTCCGTATCTATAATGTAAGTCAATTCCTCCCATGCCGATTGATAAAAATTAATCAATCACTAATCATCGTTAAACCTACTCATCTATAATGTAAGTCAATCCTCCCATGCCCAATCATAAAAATTAATCAATTACTAATCATCATCAGACCAACTCCTCAAGTTGTCAGCTCAATGGTACGCAAGCAGACACCGTCCACGAATTGCTAAAAGACAACACTGAAACTGAACAAACTAAGCTCGAGGGCTTTACGGAACCTACGTGCCCGCATTGGATTCCTGACTCTACACTATAATACCAAACTCAAATGCCGTGAAGCTTGGCTCGGGCTTCTGCAGGAGATTATCAATTCGGATGCAGAGACCTCAAAATATTTCAACCAATGTTCTCAGTTGTTTGGACAACGCGAAGCAACACCGGAGGAACATTATCGGTGGCTTGCTTGGAGCACTTGCTGGGGGGATATCACAGATAAATTCAGGACGTCCAGGAATCCCGCTGGCCTGTCATGGCCTGCTGCCCACACCAGGAACTTGCCGAGCCGACACAATGCACTCCAACAAATTCTTTTGGGTATGGGGATTCCCGATGACCACACCGAGGTTTCAACTGCTGGCAATGCCCCAATGACCTGTCCAGTGACTCACACACCTCCTGCCCTGAGTCCCACTGGTATTCGTTTCGGAATTCTCCTGCCTGAGCAGGGCCTGAAAATTGACGACTCCGGGGTCCCAATCGCCATCGGTGTAGCTGGATTTGGGATTGAGCAACAGTATTTGTATGACAACTTCGATTAGCATCAGGGAGTGAGATGGGGAGTTAAGCAACTTACTGACAGAACATTGAATGGCCTGAGGCATGCCATTCTCACAAGTTGCCTGACCAATTCAGCTCATCCACCACTGTCATTCTATGGGGCTATTGCGAATCCAGTTGAAGAAATCGATCGTCCTAGCACCCAAGGCTCAGATGTGACTATCGCCGGATTCTCAGAAATTATGGCAGCGACGAGGGCAACAGTGTCCAATTCGGCAACTCGGGCCAACAACAAGTCTTCTCGTTGTTGGCACAACTTCAAGTATCTCGCATCGGCCCATATTGCCAGACTACAAGATGATGGAGTGCTCCTGACCTGGCTGGAAACAGAGAAATATTCCCCCCCGGCCGTGCTTGTTATTCATGATCATCTGACTATGTCTGAAATTGGCACGGCAACTCGTGGAACCGACACGCATGCCCCAGACGGCTTGGATTACATCGATGCCTCCCAATTCACACTCGCGGAAACAATGGAAGATGCCGCCAAATATCTTTCAGATGGTACAAATAATGATCGCAAGCAGCCTCCAAAGTTCACAGTTCCAGCCACGATAAAGGGCTGTATTGATCGGATTGTCAAAGCTTACTGAACGGTAAGGTGACTTCAGACATTATTGAGGCAACTCAAATCGAAGGCAAATGGGCAACGACCTCAGCAATCTGGGCATAAGAATGCCAGGATTGGAAACCTCGTCTGTTTGCTATACAAAGTGTGTTATTTCCCCCGAATGACACCAGAACAGTATGCTCGGGACAAACCATTGTTTATTTGACTGGGTTGCTTCAACAACTCTTACCATCTGAAACGAGATACCAATCCTTTTTCCGAATATATTGGGGAGGATTGTGAATTTATGGAGCGGGTAGACATTCAAGAATTAGAAAAACATGAGAACGACGACCCTGACTGTGGTTACAACAACTCCCTAAGTGGTACGCTTGGTAGTCCTCCATCCACCCAAAGCCCTGACAACCGTCTGTGCAGGTCAATTGCGG
The DNA here is from genome assembly GCA_015178995.1 of Trichophaea hybrida. NCBI lineage: Eukaryota > Fungi > Ascomycota > Pezizomycetes > Pezizales > Pyronemataceae > Trichophaea > Trichophaea hybrida. The sequence continues at coordinate 153,287 of WHVE01000116.1, forward strand.
ACAAGCCTCCAACTCCCGGGCCCTCGAACACGGACAAATTTGAAAATACCCAGCAGCAGCTTGAAGATACGGGCAAGAGGAGAGAAGTGGAGTAGGATAAAGAGTCTGACAATGTGGACCCTGAGAATGGAGGTAATGGGGGGGGAAATTGAGTCCGTTGGCAGGACAACTTGGGGAATTGGCGCAGGGTTTGTTGGTTTTTGTCTTGTTTTTGGTTCTGTTTTTGGTTCTTGTCTTGTTTGGTCTGTTTGGGTGTCATCGGTTGAGATTTTGTTTTGTTTTTGCATCGCAGCTTGTTTCATTCGGCTAGAAGTGATATGAGAGTGGGCAGGTTTGGGCGACTTTCATGGTTGCCAAGACAATTTTGGACGTTTTGGTTTTTGCGTCGCAGTTCAGCTAGAAGTAATATGAGAGTGGGAAGGTTCGGGTGACTTGGCTGGTTGGCTAGACAATTTTGGCTGTTGTTAGGTTTTGTTTTTTTTGCTGATATGTTACTGGAATGCAATTTTATAGGCTCAAACTCTGAGAGCACTTACACGAACTCGATTAGGCAGGCAACTGTCAACATCGCTCCGACAATTTACAAATTTGTTTAACCAAATATTCCAGTAGCAAATATTCACGGAAATTGGATATTGGGATTGTTAGACACAGTCGGAGATGCCGTTCCTGTTGACATAAGATATCATTGTTTGAATGGCTTGAAAATTGTTGAACCATCTCAGTTCATGCACATTGACCGATATCTTCACTTGGATATCAAATAACCATAGCCCATACTCACGATGTCTACCACCAGACCATCCTCCTACACAGTTGCTTCAACATCGAATATTAAGGCTCCAGAAATCCTTGAGATAGGTTCCGCTCTATCTACAAGTCGAACTATCAGTGGCAGAGCAAGGCAGTGCCGCATACTACTGATCAGCTATCTAGTTGACATTCCAAACAGCCAGGAGTGGTATACAACGGCCTGAATCGCTCGAGCAACCTAAAAATCATTGCAGCAACTCCTCTATCAACCGACATACCTGCCGCCAATACTAGGGGCCTTCCGATCCCTGGTTCAACAACTCTCCAGCAACCTATCATGTTGCCGGTGCCACTGACACACCACCATTCATCAGCAGTTCCGCTATCTCAAATTCATTCATTATCAATGATGGAGATGGTGTCCAGCCTATCACCCCAGAGAGCTGACAAACCAGACAAATTGCCATGTCAACATGTAATATTGTTATCACCTTCGCACAAGGCAATCATCCAGAATCCTGAAGTCCCCAAAACTTCTTGCAGAATAATGGCAATTACTAACAATAAGTACCGGGCATTACTCAAGCATTCATCATGGACTATTGAGTCTCGTATTCTGCTGGGGAAACTATTTGTGACTGATGAAGAAATAGCTTTGGTAATTGCCTTGTCAACTTAGAAAATTGGCAGTACTAAGAAAAATCATTGCCAGGAAGTTAACGATTCATGGCAGCATGCAGAAAATGCATACGGTTTCAAGGTTCAGTGGTATGCACACGATATGAAGGCCACCACATATGTATGTGATTTCAACAATCTCGTGCCTTGCTGACTCGACATTACAAATCGATAAAATTGTGCCTCAACTCTGTCCGATTTTCAATAATTGGCAAAGCCAGGGCCATAGTCGGATCACTGTGCAACCTCGACAGTTGCTCCTACCACGCTGACAAGCTCTCAACCATTAGGTGTCCCATGAAGAATGACCGATTCATTTGGATACTTGAGGATCATGAGAAGTCATATGATGTGCATTACCAGTATGTTTCCTGGCTATCCATTTTCGAGATTGACAAAACAATTCAGGACATTGCTTCCGCATTTCGCGCCGAAGAGATACATCATTTTCTTTCATCTGCGTTTTTTTGAACGAACCCGGAAAATGGGAGCGCTGGCCCAGGGCCAGTACAATTGGCTTCGTGAGACCATCAATCCAACTCTGATAGTTCTCTCAGCCACTGCACTGCAATGGACACTAGAAGAGTATGTAAGGACCGAGGGCAAGACTTCTAACAGACAAATGAAGCCATTGCTACAGCATTCATTCTCCCAGGAGAACAACATTCGTAAGTTTAAGTTGTTCTGTCTACTATGTGTATTGTACTGACCACTCAAGCATTTTATATCAGGCATATGGAAGGCTGGAATGGCTTGCCAGGAAAGTATTGTAACCAAGTGAAGATGGGGATCCAGAATCAGTTGAATTTCCTGATTGTGGGCAAGCCAACTTGGCTGGTTACTCCTCCACCGCCAGTGCCTGCTCCCAACCTTGCAGCCATTAACAGTTTTCTCGAGGATGACACTGAGGTGGAGGAGGAGCCCATTTACCAACATCTTCCTGAGATACCTGTTGCGAATTACTTTTGCGATATTGATGATGGTCTGAACAATAAACAAAATTGTCTTGACGATGAGCATAATGGTGACGACCAATCCCAAGATGGCTATTAATCTGATCAAATTCATGACTCAGATGACAATGGTGAGCAGCTTCCAGCTGAAAAATGTCAGGAGAGGGAGCAGTTAGAGCTGGAGGAGGTGGTGGAGGGGGCAGAGGAGGCAGAGGAGGCAGAAAAGGTGGAGAACGGGGGTGAGAAGACACATGGTGCAAATGGCTATAAGCAGGAATAGTCATACAATGTAGAAAATTGTTATGGCAACTCTTAGCATTATTGTGTGGCATAGACAGTACAATTGAACTGTATATCGTCCAAATCAGCTTTAATAACCATGTCAATTTGGAAGAATAATACCACAATTGGATGTGACGATACATAAGTTTACACTTATCACATGCAGCATTTGTTAGAAGTGCCTGACGTGAAGTGCGATATGTATTGAGCGATATTCAGAGTTGCCATGTCAATTGACCATGTTATATGGTACATGACATAGAGATGAGAAATGGCAATCATTGCGGAGTGTATATGGAGCAACGTACAAGTTGTACACTCATTCCAGCCGATTGGATAGTAAGTTACATAGCACACAGGTGACGTAATGCAATGTGTAATTACCTGCTCGATATCATTTGGCAATTGTTATCAACATGCACCAATTGAATTAGGATTGCGATGGAGTGTCACTTGATTGGGATGGCAATGTGACAACTTGCCGCTGCAACTGGGACAGCAGTTGTAAGCACTAAGCTGATAACACCCACCTGTGTAAGGGTGCAGTTGCATTGGGAGTGTTGGGAGCGTTGGATGGCTATATAGGCGCCCACCGCAACTCGGATATTTTGCTGCTGAGCCAAGTTTTGTACTACATCATTTTGTTTTCAAATCAACTTTGCAGTTTCCTTGAGCTTGATGAAATATCACCCTTTTCAAGAGTATATATAGTGATATTCTCTATATTGACGGATATTATCAAATCATTTCAAACTGGTCAAATTTGAAGTATTTGTGATGGAATGTTTGCAGAGTAATTTAAATTTTGATATAGACAGAATAACACAATGCTTTGCATAAATATACTGTCAAAGAATAGAAAAATAGTACATTTCGTAGTTAGAGATATACTGAGAAAAAATATGTTTGTTCCTGCGATTTAAAGTAGAAAGCAACAGCTTCTTATATGTCAAAGAAAATATATTCTTGACATATCTGAAAAGTATTAGTATAACAAAAAAGCAGGTTCCAATTGTAATAATAACAGAAATGATTCTGATAATATATAAAAGTTGTATGACTACTTGCAGTATATTACAGTGGATGGAATGAATAGCTTTCATGGAAGTATTTCTTTGCCGTCAATATAATGTATGATTCGAAGTCTTATTCCAAATTCATCAGCCAATGTATTATTCTTACTTGCTTCAAGAGTTGCTTTAATAGGAATAAGTTTAGAACGGTAGTTGAGATATACCCAATCGCTTGAAGATACGAAAAGAAAAGAAAAGAATTTCCAATGGGTATATTGTTAAAACTTATTCCCCTTACCAAAAATATTTGTATCTTTCTTCCCTTAAAGAACTAAAATAACTTTGTTACTTTTGCCATACTTTCTATTAAATACTTCGAATTTTGCTTTTCCCTTCAGCACCTGCACCTGAACACCTCAAAATATATTCTTTTTTCTTCAAAATAACTGCCAACCTCTATTTCCCAATCCTTATATTATTTTTATTACTTTCACATTATACTCAAAGTATTGATATACTTTAAAACATTACTTTTATGGCTGCTGCCTGCAAACCAGTATCATTCTATTCATTTTTTTACTTCCAAATAACTGGACTCTATTTAATTGAAAGATGCTTTGCTCTTTAAAGTGGTATATTTATCTATTGTGGGAATAATTATTTTCTTGTTCAAAGTAGTATAATTTCTACATTTACTTTGCAGTGCAACATATTCTCCAGCTTCATTTGGTAGAGAAAAGCTTTGCTCTTTGTGGCTATTCAATTACCTGCTTCACATTGCAGTGTGACATATTCTCTATCTTTATTTGGTAGAGAAAAGCTTTGCTATTTGGGAATATTCATTCACCTGCTTCACTCTTGTATCTCAAACATATAATATCAATTGTATTACAATCCACCATATAACAAGTGATTGTCTATATCCCTACTCCTAGGGTATTATATCAGGTATAAGATGGATTATAAATAAATAGACAACAAGTAGTTGTTCCAACAATATTAATAACATATTCAAAAAAATTTTCAATTCATAAATTGGCAAAATATATGGAATATTTATTTAAATCATTCCATATTATTTTGTATACTAGAACACTTCTAGATATCATACTGGCCGCTTCTGGAGCATCAAATACGTAATTCTAATACTTTCAAATCATTTTGAATATTGAACCAGATTTGCAGAATGCTTCAAAATTATATACTGACAGTTTGAACAAATCCTGAACCTCAACTTGATAGTTGTAAGGTGTTCAGAATCATTCACCAGCCGTTCGGAAAGCTTCAGAATATATTCAAATACTTTCAGAGCCTTCAGAACCCTGCACTGATACATCCAATACGTTAAGAACTCATACTGATCTCTTGAGAACGTTTAAAACCTTGCAATAGTACTCCTGAGGGCTTCTGAATCTTGAACCAGTGCTCCTGGTAGCTCCAGATACTTAGGCTGGCACTCCAAGTAGGTTCAACATCTTATTCCACCATATCTGATGTGTTCAAAATCATGCACCTGTGCTACTGAATACTTTAAACCCTAGTACCAATACTTTCAGAGATGTCAGAATTCTGTACTAATACTTTTGAAGTCTCCAAAACTTTGTATTTAATTCCAACTGATTCCAACTACTCCAACAACTATGATAGTATTTGAAAAATTTCCTGAGCCTGGATTGGATTTTACTGCTGGGATGATCAAAAATAGGCAGAATGTATGATTCGAATACGAAGAAAAAGATATTAAAACTTCTAAGTGGTTTCAGGGAATAAAACCAATTATTTTAAGAAAAACAAATTTATATCATGTACAGACATTCATATACACCAAGCCTGCCTGCTGCAATTATTTTTATTATTTAGGTTGTTTTAATCCTGGCTGTATTTGATTGCTATGTAGATTGTATTCTGGAGCCACAACTCTATTATTATTTATTATTCAGTTATGATCAACTCTCTTTGCCATTACTCTTTTATAAGCACCAACTGTTGAATATATATTGTTATACTATTTGTATTACTATTAACCAATTCTAGCTTTTACCTGTATGAATATAAATCTTCACCACTTCTTTTCTGTCAGTACCAACCTTTGCATAAGGATTTGAAACACATTTACATTCCATTTAGGCTCTTTCTCTCTTTAGTTCAATCAAAAGTGATTCTGTAAATATCAAACAACTTTTACTGTTAGAAGTAGTACAAATATTCAGGCTTTTGCTTTGGTTTTTCGTTTGTGCAGATACACTTTTCAGCTTTCATATATATATGCTTTCTACTAGACAAGACTGCTGTACTATACTTATAAAGGTTTGGTACAGTAAACTTAATGTTTGGTATTTGCTAACTAGTCCAGATGTTCAATACATTAGCCTCAATCCAAAGCCCTGACCATCATCCAAAAGTTTAGTACCAGCTGGTAGTATAACATATATTGGAAAACTATACAAGTGGCTTTCAGGCTCATTCAGATATTTGTCAGTATCAAAGTCAATACAGAAGCTGTTAGATAGTAGACCATGATATTTACAATTTCAATCAATTGTACTAAATATTGTACAATTCCAATATTCATGCAATATGAAAATCTCTCAATCTGATTCGTTCAATGAATGGGTAGTTTTGTTTCAATAGATATAACAGATTATGTGAAAATATAAAATTTAATATCAGTTTTGAAACAAAATAATTTCTATGTTAGTAGTGGTCATGGTGGTGATAATGGAATGGAATGAATGAATGTAAAAACACCAGTATACTCTAACTTGAGCTTGTTGATATCCAGAGTATTGGATATTGGTCAATATTTTGCTGGAAGATATAATTTAGTAAAACCTGGAAAGTAAATTCAAACAAATATACTACCACTGAAAAGTATACTAAATGAGGTGAGATTCTCCAAATCTAAAAGAATATGTAAGAAAATTGGCAGCAGAAGTATAGGGAATATGGCTGAATACCTGAAAGTGTGTAGTGCTTCCGGAACTTTCAAAGTATATTCAAATTTCCCAATACCTGTATCAATTTTACAGGTATAATACTTCATATCTACTGTTTGCTATATTCTATACTGTTCCATTGACTTTGCAATTATACTGAATATTGTACTGATACTGTACTAGATGTTTCAGTTTTGGTTTGGATTTCATCTTAATTTATTTGAATTCAGTGAATTGTGACTACAAATAGCCTGTGCAATATACTGAATATCAATACTTTATTCAAAAACTGTTTCTACCACCATAATTCACATTTATCTATTATCAATCAAGTGAATAGCTTAATCTAGACTGTTTGAATCTGCCTGTATTCTGGTTTTATTGCTCTGGAATGAAAGCCAGTGATACTTGCATTTAAGGTAGTGAATTCGACCCAAATACTGGTATTTAAATAGTTAATTAATTATGTTTTGAATTATTTTTGTAATATTGTATATCATATGTGAAAATTCTAAACTACTATCCATTGATATTCCAATATCCATTGGAATTCTATTTTGAATAAAGAAATCCAGATTTGAATTTCCAGAATTACTGATTACTGCTTATTGACTTATTAGTTTTGAAGATTTATCATATAATTTAACTAATTTATTGATACAATAACGTATTTTACCGGGTAGCCGGCCGATACACATTAGCCGGTCAGCCGCCGCCGGAGATTCTCAGCTGGTGGGCCTGCATATTTACACTACCCATGGCCGCAATTTTTGAGCTCTACCATTTGCAACGCAACCATGGGAAGAGTGAAACCCAACCCCGACTGTGAGAATGATATCCTTCATGCTAGAAAAGATTATCTGGCTGGAATTGAGCCATCTATCCGTGCTGCTGCTGCAACATATGGTCTTCCATATAGTACCTTATATTACCGCCTCCGGGGGGCCCAGTCAAGAACTGAGGCTCATAGAGTGCAACAGCTACTTACTGAGCAGGAGGAAAAATCAATCGTTCGATTCTGCACCACTTTGGATGATCTTGGCCATCCAATTACCATGCGTATTTTAAAGGGCAATGTTGATTCTCTGCTACCTATTGAAAAACGGTGGGAAGTGGGTAAACACTGGGCTGCTCGCTTTCTCAAACGAAATCCTATTCTTGCAGCGAAGTTTAGTCAATGTCTCTATCGTCAGAGAGCCAATGCCAATGACCCTGCTATTTTGAAAGACTATTTCCGCAAAGTAACTTCTATATATGTATCTAAAACTTTTGATTGGCTAACTTGTTTATTAGCTTGGAAAACTTATCAGAGAACTTAAAATATGTCCAGAAAACATTTACAATATGGATGAGAAGGGATTTCTTCTTGGACAAGCCTTGAAAGTTAACGTGATTTGCCGTCGGGGCCACAAAAATCCTCGGTATAGCCAGGATGGAAATCGTGAAATGGTTACAGTTATTGAAACCATTTCTGCAGCAGGAAAGGTGTTGCCATCCATGTATATTTACAAGGGTTCTGTACATCTCATGGGCTGGCATGCTGCTGTACAACTCAAAGATACTGCAACTTTTGCTTGGTCACCCAAAGGCTGGACTGATAGAGAGCTTGATCTAGAGTGGATACATGAAAACTTCGATAAATATAGTAAAATTATGTATGTACAACTACAGTACTGGCATACTCTTTCCAGTACAAGCAAAATGTTAATCAATCAAACAGTGCTGATGGAAACCCTCAAATTCTTATTCTTGATGGACATGACTCCCATCTCACTTGGGAATTTTTCGACTATTGTCTTAGCAATGGTATTCACCCTATCTGTCTACCATCACACTCAACGCACATTCTTCAACCATTAGATGTTGGCCTCTTTGGTCCCGTGCAGCGTGCATATAGTACAGAGTTGAATAGTTGGATAAGAAGAGGTGGTAATGCAATCAAAAAAGGTCAATTCCATGAGTTAGTATCCAAGTCCAGTTCCACTGTATTTATTAATACAACTGCTAATACTGTTCTGGTCAATACAGGTTAGTAACACGTGCCAGGAAGAAGACCTATACCCCCAAGAATGTGAGAAGTTTCTTTGAAGCTACTGGCATATGGCCATTGAATCCACGAAAAGTTTTCGAGCGGCAATCACCAAATATCACTCGGCCTGGCGGACCGCCAGATACCCCAATTGGGCTTACTCCCCAGCATGGTAGATCAACCAACCATATACATCGAGCAGCTCTGCTTATGTGTCAAGGAGACTCACCCTCCTCTGCTCGCTTGAGGAATCTGATAGGTCTTCTAGGTAGGGCAGCACAGGATGCATTTGCAGATAAGGATTTGGGAGTTGAAATTATCAGAGATCTTCGCTCTCAGGCTAAAGATATACCTGCAATTGCCGTCAAGGACCGCCGCCATCTCACTAAGGCCAGGGTAATTACCCAGGAGGATGTGGTCCGCCTTAGAGGGGAGCAAACGAGAATAGAGAAAGAACGGGCTGCCAAAGCAAAAATGCACCAAGAGGCTGTTGCATCCAAGGTAGCAGCCCCCAGCTCTTCCAAATGTGCAGGAAAGAAGGGAAAGACTGCAGTGAAGGTGCATATAATTGTGTTAAGCGATGGAGAGGATGAGGAAGAAGATATATGGGTATCTGGAAGCGAAAATGAGGAGGAAGAAGCGGAATTTGGGGACCCCCTTGTACAAATAGATGATAACTTGGATGTAGATGGCACTGCAGAAGGTGGAGAAAGCAGCATGGGAGTTGTCCATCCTCCTGTAGTCACTACGTCAGGAAGGGTGGTAAAGACAGGTCATTTGGATCAATAAATTGCACCCTCCATGGGTAGTCGGTTTCCGTGTCATGATCGGTCACCCAGTAAAATACGTTAGTGCTGTTTGTATTATTATATATCAAAATTTTTAACTCTTTTCAATATATTTATCAATATTGAATCCAACTTATTAATCTTTAATAATATCTATATAGATAGTTATAATTATTAAATATACTATTTAACAAGTTATAATAAGTTTTTAATAAATCAAATTTTCAATCTATATAATAATCTGTAATCTTTGGTCTATTTCAAACTTTCAAGTCAATTTCAAATATTATATCAGATTATATTCTAAGAGCAGTTATATTATAAAATAAAAAATACTTCAATTTTGACCAGATTTCTAACTGGAAGCTCCAGGTTGAAATTGTTTCTAATACTATTAAATTCTATTCAAGATTAAAATACAATTTACTTGAACCATGGAATAACTTTATATGTGCTTGATTATAATAGTTTTATTATCATGACATACATATACAACTATATTCTTGGGTACAAGTATAAAGTAATGAATATGTCTTTTCTAGTATTGAATTTAGCTAACAGAGCAAAGTGTTGACCAAGGAAAAATGTTAGCTAGAAGTTATTGCATCCCAGTCTTTTCCAGTTCCAATATTTTTCTCATATTATTCTAGTGAAGTTATACCCAAAATGTGTGTGGTACAATCGCCGTTCTGTATGCTAGAACAGGAGCGTCCGATCTACAATGTAGCATGACTGCTGCACTGATTAACGGGATTTTTTGCTATGGTATTAGTGACACAAGTGAACACGCGTGTGAAGACCGCACGATACCGTGGAAAATAGATTCCCATAGTTTGGTTTTTCTCTCTCAAAGTTGGGCCGAACTCGCGGGCATGTGACAACACTGGAAGATCGCCGTACTCCTACCCTCCAGCCGGGTAAAATTTCGTGAAGCGCGCCTCTAGTTGAGTACTGGAGGTCTGACTCTCTACCAGTGACAGCGAAAGGTGTACAGTACACAATACCGAAGCAAAAATTGTTATTTTTCGCAGACCAACGTAAGTAGGGTATTACAATCGTAAAACTATCCCGATAGCCCTTGAGCTTTACGACTGCAGTTCAAAAATCGTTCAACCCAATAAACTCACTTGAGCATAACATTAAAAACTTATTTTTTCATAGTTACTTCTACACTACCACAACCATAACCACAACCACCACTGCTACCACAAGTGCTACCACACTACTGCTGTTACTACTACTACCACAATTACCCCCTGTTCTGGATTAAATGGATATAGGCGAACTAATGTGCATCTCAACGTTTTTTGCCTTTTGTTAAATTCTACGATGCTGAGAGCTAATCATCAGGTTTCTCACAGTACAGTTGCATCCGCTGTAGTTGTACCGGACGACTCTACCGATCCTGTGAAGCGTTTGCCAGATTCCGAGTGCTCACAAGCTTTCAAGAGACCGCGGCGTAAGTCTCGACAGGTCGGTGCAAGTGTCAACAAACCCACGACTGCAGAAGCAATTACATGTTCTAGAATCATGACAGTTGCGACGACCAGTGTATCACGCAGTATGCCCACATATTCCCAAGAAAAAGTGGGGCTTTTTGGAACTGAAGAGGAAAAACAGCGTGGCAAGCGTCTGTTTGGAGCAATACTGGGAACGATTGGCAAATTCCAAAAAGATTCCGCAAGCCAGAGAGCGAAGTCCAATGCAGTCAAGAGGAGGGAGGTGGAGGCAAAGCTTCAAGAGAAGCTCAAGGCACGAACTGAGGAGCTTGATGAACGGCAGAAAAAGGAGGATAATAATTTCAATTTGCGACGAAAGGTGGAAAACAGAGATTTCGAGGAACGAGCAGTATGTCCATGTGTAACGACTGTATTTCCATCGTGGATCACTGATATTTTAATTAGATGCTAATACGGCATGCGAGTCTCTCGGCGCGAGCCAAAATGCTGGTGACTTCCACCACACCTCAATTAGTATGTCCTACCTATGGTTAGGCTAAGTGTATTATTGATATTAACCCTTTCAGTTTTACCTCCCTTGGAAACTTTTACCAATGGAAGAAAATACCATTAGGACGCAAATTCAAACTGCAAAGGAAAGCATCTGCATAGCGGAAGCTGCGTTCAATGGGCTTCGTAAACAAGATAACGATGAACTCGTATCCGCAGTTGCTGGAGGAGGTGGTTCTGGCCGTGAGAAGGATGGTGAAAATACCAACGAGGGACCTAAATATGATAACTTGATTGATTATCATCCACACAATGGTATAGTTGACATTCTGGATGATGTCAATAATGCAGCAAAAAATCTTGTCCAATCTTCCACCTACACCCAAATTGAATATAAACGAAATGGCAATACATTGTTCGGCAACGACCGAAGAATGCCTGATGTATGCGATGTGGACGTCATTGATGAGGGAGCGGAGGACACAGTTATTTACTAGCAGAAGACTTGCATGACAGTGGGTAATGCCAGTGTCAGCATGGCTTCTGTATTTGTGTACATCCTTTCATTATCGTTAATTACCGAACTAAGTCGCAGATTGGTTGGTCTACATCCACATGATAATTTCAGGTTGCCTCTAGTTTTGTTGTCACTTCGAATTCCTACTCATGTTGCCGACTGTCACATAAAATCTTTATCCAATAAACATTGCTGAATCAGTTTGGAGTGTGAAAAGCTAGGAATTAGATATTTCCAGAATAGTTTGGAGGTTACTGTATTAGATGTAAATGATAGTATTGTAAGGGTAACCGCTATGGAAAAACAGCCCTGATTATTAATACGGGATGCCTATGGTATTAGTGTTAAATTGATAGAATACCAAATGTAACATGAATATCAATTGAAATGTATATTATTGGAAACAAGTAACAATACTGTATTTTATTTCAATATTGATAGTAATATATCCAATGACTAATACTGCAATATTTTCACCTTCACTTCAAATTTAACAGAATATTTACAGAATATTATGGAAATCTTGAAATTTAACAATCAATAGAGCTATAGCACATTAGCAAAATACAAAATATTATTGAAGTATTGAAATAGTTTCTGTATAGCTCCTGATACTTTTAAATATTCTTTCCAAATTTACAAAAGTCTTCAAAAGCTTCAGAAAATTTGATTACAGTTTTGAATTCTTTTAAAGTATTTTCCAACTCTTTGGGAGTCCCCATAAATATTCAAATAATATCAACCTTATTTTCAAATCTTTGGGAATTCTGACCGAATATTTGAAAGCCACTGGAAGAAATGAATATAGTTTTGAACTTTTATAAAGCACTTTATGAAATCTTTTGAAAACAACTATATTTTAAACTGGTATTTGCAAATTGTTTATACAATGGGATACTAGTACTTTTATGAGTATTGTAGTTGTATTGAGTAATAATTAATAATTCAAGATTGAGTAAGAATTGATAATTTGGAAACAAGGAATTAGATTTGGACTAAACAAAAATAGAAACTAGTTTTGGAGAATGTAATAGAATGGAAAGGAGGTTTGTCAAAGAAAATAAGGTGATTGAATAGAAATGAAAGATTTGGTAGAATAGGAAATATTTCAGAAAATTAAATATATTTATTTTGTTAGATTTGAATAAATAGTAAAAAATGAATATTGGATGATAACAGTTGAAAATATTGAATCTAAGGTAGAAAGTGTTGGAGGATTGGTTAGTATACAACAGGTTCAGGTATGAACAAAACAATATATTACCTTTGGCACCAACTTGACTTTCACCTTGGTCATTTCAATCAACTGTCTTGTTTTGTTATCTTTATTATTTCCTATATTGAATCCTAGTATTTGAAATACCGGCGAATAAAAGTTGTATATACTTGACAATGGGTTATATTAGCTGAATAGATGACTTTTACGGTTTTCATAGATAATTGAAAAAGTTTTGAATATTTTCAAGGTGTTTTGAAAATTCTATTTCAAATGGTTTCAGTACTACTAATATATACCTTTTGAAGTTCAATGAATTATCAAAAATGATGCAAAAGTTACCTGGCATATCCAAGATTGTCATATAGTTGATACATTGGAAATTATCAGTACTGATATGATTGTCATATTGACAGAACTTTTGAATTCATTAGTGTTTAAGTAATCATCAACAGTTCAAATATTTTTGATACTCCCAAAATTCTCAGTATGAAAAAAATTAATATATTCTTCGTACTCTTGAGATTGTTAGTATGATTGATATTTTTGGCACTTTTGAAAGTATTGGTCTTCCTGAAATGATTCTTTCTATAATACTTTTCAAATTAACTATTTATATTTAATTTCTATCATATTAACTTAGATTAAAATATAATAAATCTATATCACCTTTATATTCAAAAATAAGATTCACATCAATAATTACAGTTACTAAGCACGAGTCTTGGTGATTTTGTCAATGTAAACTTGCTCAAAAGATTGAGCCATGACTTTGGAAAATCTGTACTTGAACTACAATGTCTCTAACAGAACATTATAAACTCATGCTTGCTGAGAATGGTGCAATTATTGTTTTCTATTACTTGAATTATATCTTTGCTGCAATTACTGAAGTTGTAGGCCCACCATATTCAACAATTCAAAATTGTGTAGCATATGCTACTGACAGGCAATCGTATATGAATCTTTGATGCAGTGGTAGACCAAAACTTTTCATACAACAGCAATGAAGGGCATTAATATGTGTGGTCAAACAGGACTGAAAGATGATACATACTCGACTATATGATCTATATACACCTAATGTGTTCTCATCGACAATCAATCGCTATCTTTGGGAAAACAACTATCACAAGTGGCTAGCCAAAGGTGACCAAAACTAGAAGCTCGATATGTAAGAAAAAAATTGGTATAGATAGTTGAGCACAGGGATTAGACAGATGGAGAGTGGAAAGGGGTTATTTGGAGTAATGAATACTCAGTGAAAAAGAGTGATGGTGGTTGACAAGTATGGGTATTTTGTACAGCTCCTGTAAAGTTGTTCAAAAACTATATTGCACCAATACACAAAGAGAAATGTAATTTCATTTATGGTATGGGGATGTTTTTGGGACAACAGCCATAGTACATTTTGTCCTTTGATTGTGAAATTAGTCAACAAACATGTCTACATCAAGCTACTTCAATGCTTCCTTCTTCCAGTTATTTATCATATTCACAACACTATTGGAAATCCAATCTTTCAGCAAGATAAGGCATCTGTTTACAAAGCTGGTATAGTTATTGAATTTCTTGATACACACAATATTCAAGTTGAAAACCGGCCACCTCGTTCACCTGATCTCAATCCTATTGATCATGTATGGGTAGAGTTAAAATGGCGACTCCATACAAAGTACCAAAATATTGAAAACACAAAGGGAGGTCCAAAAAAACTTCCTGCAAAGCTGGCTGAAATTCTATCAGAGATCTGGGAGGAAATACCTGATGTGTTCTTTGAAAAGCTGTGGAAATAACTGCCTGATCATGTTGCAGCTGTAATTGAGGCCAAGGGATGGTATATGAGATATTAGAGTATGAATTTCCTTTTGATTATTTTTTTTCTTACAAGAATATCATTATAACTATTTAGGCAATTTGTAGTATCAGTTTTATGACTGTAGGAGTTATGGCTGTGGAGTGGTAGACAATTTGTACCTTGAGAATAGAGTTTGTGAGGGGGTGTGCAGACAAAATCACCAAAACTTTTGCTCAGAAACTGTATATAATATAAACAAACAGCTTTTGTTATAACTGTTATAGCAATAAATATTGTATAGAAAGGGTTCAGTCTATAAACACTAAATAGAATATACAAAAGTGAATTACTTTTTGGTATTCTGGTGAATCAGCAAAATATTGGAGTTTTTCTTTATTTGCTGAATTTCAAAGGTAAAAAAGTACAATATTTATTAATTTTAACTATTGGCAGACAAATGACAATACAAGAGGGGCAGAAGAGAGTGAAAAACAAAAGAGACTGTTGCCCTCTATACTTCTATTTACTGACTTGACTATTATTTTGACTGTTAATATTGGTTGTGTCCAGCATTTATTTATTGATTTATTAATTCATCATACAGTATGCAGCCGGCAGGCTTTGGCCGGTGAGGTACAACGAATAACCGTGAACAAGAACAACTAATGAAACCAAAGAAAAGAAAACGAAAAACCCCTGGCTGGATAACACCGCTCCACAGTCTCCAGTCACCCCTGCTCTCGTTACAAAGAAATTTCCAAAAAATCATAACAGTCAATAACACGCATCATGAAATAATAAAATATCCGTCAGTCTCATTCAGTTTAGTTCGGCATATCATGCTGATTCTCCCGCAGGAGTTTACCCTCCTCCTGCCTTCCCCGTTGAAATTTAATCCTCTCAACTCTCTGCTTCTCCTTTCTCATCATCGCCATCCTCCCCATCATCCCCTCTACTATCACTCTGATGTTCCTCTACCATATTGTTGACAGTTCTCTGGCCTGCAATTTGGATCTTACCCTGCCCAAGATATTCATCATTATGGAATTGGCTGACGTACCATTTTCTAGTAGCTATATGTGTGTTGTGCGGGAAATGTTTCAAAGGTTGCATTGCTTTATCTATATAAAGAAGATGCTTCCAGAGATATTGAGTGTGTACCACTCCAATCTCCTTCCACATTGTGTGTCTTTTACATTGGTATTAGGGGCATCATGGAAGAAGATGTTTTGGTGACTGATAACCTCCATAGTGACATGGGCAGTAAGTGGAGTCAACAGAATTAGTTGGTATTTTGTATAGATACCTGCGGAAGTATCCGTGTCCAGTTCGTACTTGTATGACAGTGGATGCAAACTGATGGTTGCCACTTCTGAAGATATTGTCTGGTTTTGTACCGAAAGATCCAATATGGTTTATTTCTTTTGCCCGATGACTCATCCACCAATCCCCCTATTCCGGCATGTTTTCTGCTCGGGTTACCCTCTTGAAGTAAGCTAAGGAGATATAGTAGATAGGTGGTTTTTCAAGAGTGGACATTGTTCCCAACTGATCAGCAAGCATATTTCCAGGAATATCTGTGTGGCCAGGAACCTATTGTACAGTGATTGTAGTTTTGAGTGCATAGAGGTCGATGGTGATATTGGAGAGTGCCAGGAAAGCGGACTGCGCAGATGCAGGTTTGAAAGTATTGAGATGTTGTATGGCAACATGATTGTCTGTGAAAATCAATATATGTCTTTTGGTGATGTTATTACATTGACAAATCTGAAAGCATTTCTGTGCAGCTTGAAGAATACCAAGTGATTCGGCACTATAAACTTCCTGTTGATGGCCCATTGGATAGGTTGCTTCGATGAATTCTTCTGCAGTTATTTCCACGACAGTTCCTGCACCAATGATTTCATTCAACAAAGATTCATCTGTATAACAAACACTAGTGCAGCCAACTTATATCAATATTGCATACTGTCCTTTGTGGGCTTTGGCTTCTTCTTGTTTTGAGTGGGAATCAATTTGTGTTTGATTCTGCTTCCAATCCATGGTGGACAGGCTGTAGTTGAATAGGTTTCAATCTCTGAGCTGTTAGAAATCCATGGACTGAGGGTTGATAAGGTTTGGATAAAACGTGTTTCAAATTTGCAGTTATTTTGTTGCATACCGTGCCATGAAATCCAATGCCCAATTGTTGTACTGGACTCCGGGATGTCATGAAATAGAGGGAAAGTCAATGGACAACGTTGTTGGATTGGGTGCATTTCAGGAAATCTAAGTATATGAAGTGCATATTTTCTTTGCACGTAATTAAGTCATACAATAACTGGTGGCAGGGCTGAAGCATTGTGACAGGCTATAGTTGGTGATTTGTGGAAGGCTCCAAGGATACACCGATGGGCCATATTTTGAACTGTTTCAAATTTCTGTTGATATGCTGCTTGCCCCATCCACCAAACATCTGCTCCAAACTCACAAACAGTAACAACACATGCATTGCATAGTTGGTGGACTGCACTGGGGGTGAGTCCGGAATCTGTATTAGCTAGTGATTTGAGGAGCGAAAGGGCTCTATTGCCACTTGCGGCTTTCAGCATGACATGGTGGTTGATGTTGATTTTTCTGTCAAAACAAATACCAATCCACCTTACCACATCTGGGCCAATGCCTTTTGTGCCACGCAAAATGGTAGTGCCATTGGGGACAGTAATCATTTCGTCATCGGAGGTATCACCTTTTTGTTTATTGTGGAAGTGCATCATCTCTGACTTTGAGTCATCAAATGGTACCGTATTGTTTTCTGTCCATTGGAAAGCTATTCATGTAGTAGTCTGGAGGCATCTGGCATTATAGGCTTTTGATTTGCTTTGAACAACAATTGCAACATCCATGATGTAGCTTGGAGTCCAGGAGCTGGGGTAATGGGCTGTGAGTTTGTAGAAGAGAGGACTGAGATAGAGGAGGAAGGAAATGGGGGATGCAGGCAATCCCTGAGGGATTCCTGTCTGGACAGGGCTGAGGTCTTCCTTGCATCCATCAAATACCAGTGCTGTGGTACGGTTGGATAAATAGTGGTCCACCCGAAAGTGGATTGCGGTTGGGTAGCCCAGTTGTAAGAGAGTTTGGAGGTGATGGTCCTTGGATATATTGTTCAATACACCACTTACAACCATAGAGGGAGCAGTAGTGATGTTCTTTGCGTGCTTTCCTGGTTCAATTCATATGTAAGTGCCATGGCAGTATCTATAGCAGAACGTTGTCTTCGTCCTCCTATTTGATCTTTGTGTAGCAGGTTGTATTTTTCAGCCATATATGCAATTCGGTTTGCCATGAACTTTTCAAGAATCTTCCCAAGGCAATTGAGAAGCAGGACCTGTTGTTAGGCCTTAGGTATTGAATCATGAGGTTATCCAGGGTTGGGTATAATCACGGTCATTGCTTGTCGCCAATAGGTGGCGTGATATCCAGTGGTTCCAAGTATAGCAAAGAGACTGTTGAATTGTTCGGTGGCTGCTAGGTATGCTTGCTGGAGACAGTAAAAGGGAAGCCCATCCGGTTCAGGGACTTTACCTGGTGCAGAGGTAAATAATGCTGGTGTGATATCTGTCAGAGTAAATGTAACCCATGGCAGAGTTGGTCGATTGGTGATATCAGTTGGGAAAAATGCGACTGGTGGGGGTGGGAACATGGTGGAATGGCACAGTATAGCCTTTGCATCGAAAGAAACAGCTATTATGTTGGAAATTGACGGGGGTGGTGTGCGCTGGGTTTTCATGGGTTTGGTATAATGGAGGGTGGAAAATATCTCAGTGCCTTGTACATTCATTGAAAATTCAATCTACATTGTTGTATTGGAGGTTTGGATAACCCAGAATTATGGGTTTCGAACAGCTTTGAATGTGATGTGATCACTTTCAAGTCTGGTTTTCTTCCACTGATTCTGGACACCATTCATCTGTATTCGGATGATCTTGAGTTGGGTGTCCACCAGCATTTCGAATGTGTTGTAGGCTGGATGGCTGGGGTAGATTACTTGACTGCATCACGAATCATATCCCGGAGCAGCTCAACTGATTTGTGAAGATTTGATTTGGTTGTTTGTTCATGGAGGTAGTGCAACACCATTCATGAGGCATGGGAGAGTATATTCAGACTTTTCAGGTATAAATCCCAAGCTGTCTTCTTCCAGTTGTATTTTATCGTCTTGGAGTGAGTGGTAACAAGTGCAAATTCTGCCAAGATATCAAAACATATCGTTGCATGGTCTGGACCAGTTGATGCGTTGTCATCCACTGCCCAATTTGTGACTGAGTCATTGATAGCTTGTTATATTGAGGCCAGGTTAATAATGGAGATTCTCTTGCCATTTTGGTAGTAGTATGTTGGGGAGTCCGGTTGATTGAAGAGGGAAAAGTCATTGATTTCCATGATCTGAACCAGTTCATCAGCATATTTGGGTGATTTGATTTGTGAATTCCACCATGTATGATGGACATTTATATCACCAGTGATAATGCATCTTTCAGGCAATGGCATTTTGGTTAAGATTCTTAGAATGGTGTAGAGATTAAATGAGCCGTCATATTTATTGTAAATATTGAAGACTGTGATTGGTGCCATTGAGGGGGTTGATAGTTCAAGGACTTGAATATCAGGATCCTGGCTGATGTTGGTACGTGGGGAGCATTTGATATAAAGGTTGTTTTTGGCCACATAGTCAATTGTCCTATTGTATTTTCTTAAGTTTTTAGATGGTATCAGTGGCTCCAATCCTGGGTGTGTTGTGATGAATGTATTGTCTGGGTTGAATCTAGGTTCTTGGAGTAAAAGAAGGTCGGACGTTCCAACTGCAAAGTCAAGCAGTGTATTGATGACTTAGGGGGAATGGTTGCAGTTGTATTGTAAAATTGAAACTTTTGTAGGTGAATAGGAAGGTTGTTTAGGCATGGGTAATGGTTGGATGGTCTTGCATGAACTTGGCTTGTACCTTAGCATGTATGGCAGTAATTGTTTGGCATTTAGAAACGTTGGCCTGATGATTACCTTTGCAGTCGTTGTATTGGATAACATCATGGACACACTCTGTGCCCATGCTGGGACGTGATCCACATGAGTGGGAGGTTGTGGTGTGAGGTTCCGCACATATGTTGCACAAAGGTGACTCTTTGCACTGTAGGTAGGAATGACCAAATTGTTGGGAGTTAGTACATTCGTTGGTTGGTCGGGATGCCACATATTGGTCAGCTTTGTGGGTCTTGCTATCTACTTGTGCTCCATGATCTTATATAAGTTTTGGTTTATGTTCAGTATGGACAGCAATAACCATTGTGGTTGCCTGCTCGTGTGGTCGCAATTCTGGCTTTGCAAGAGATCGTGGTAGAGTGGGCAGCTTGATATGAGTGTTGTTACTCTGAATATCTTTTTTCAATAATTTCATTCCTGTCTCACGTACAGGAAACACAGAAATGTCAATGAAAATGAACCATCATTCAGATTCGGGTTTCCTGCTATTTGTGATCTTGTGTGGTTGTATCGACTGAACAAACTGTTTCTTCAACAGCAGCGTTGTGGGCTAGTACCAATTCCACAGGGCCGGTATGTCCTGTCAGGAAGATGAGATTGTGCTTATAGTTGGCAGAAACATGTCCATTATTCGCCCAATTGTCTGCATGGCAGCGTCGGAGAGTGGCGTTGATAGCAAGCTTGAGTTTTCTAAGATCCACAGTAACTGGCTGATCACTGTGTCCGGCAATCACTAGTGTGCGTTGTATTATAGTGAGAGGATGGGGATTGAGAGTATGTCCATTACTATCTTTTAATGGGTCTTTTATTGCGCATGCGGATGCAATTGCTGACCAGAGTGTGGATTTGGGGGAAGTCTCTTCTGGGACTGCTGGAGTTAGTAGGTGTGGTGGTACTGGTGGTGCTTCTCGCTTTGATGCTTGAATTTGTACAAACTATTCAACTTGTTGTCCAAGGGTCACAATAGTATTCAGGGCGACTTCGTGTTTGGTTTTAATTGAGACCAGGCGAGATACCTGTTTTTGGTTCTGGGGAGTAAGACATTTGTTGATCTTGAGATCATCCTTGTGAAGTGGTTCAAGGATGGTGTTGAATATATGATGAATTCTATCTTCATCTGTATTGTTCGGATTCAATAGGCTGGTGGAAGGGTCCTGAAGATTTTCATGGTCAGAATTATCATCATCATCGCAACATTCTTCATTGGCATCAGCATCCTCTGGGGCATGTCAAAGATGTAGGTCAGCATCGTCAGAGTTTCCAATATAGTCTGGGTCGATTGGTTGTTGAAGTGGGGAGGATGGTTGTGGTTGTTCAGAGGATGTGAAGGGATGGACTGTATCGATGGCCATACAGATACTTGAACGTGCATGTGGATCCTTCAGTGGCAGATAGAGTGAGATAGCCTGCAGTAGGTGAGAACTTCCCAGCTTGCCTTTCCTTCCTTGTTTGGATATATGGCCTCTCAGGGTGGTGTGTGTGATACAGCTGGGGCATCGATTGCAGAGAGTGGGTCTGATTTGGTATTTGGATGAAAATGCATTCCATAAGTACTGGATGTGCCAGGTGGGGATGGTGGTGGTATTGGGGAAATTTTTGATGACTTCAGAGGGTGTATTAGGTGCTAAATATGTTGAAGAAATAAATATTTTCAGGTAGTTTAAATAGATATAAATCTGACGTTTGAGTGTTGCTATCAGTGCCCTCAGTACCACCTATTTCCTGAGGGGGTTGAATCTTCACCTCTTTTGTCCTAGCAACATGCTGGAGCCTTGTACTAGAACCTTTGCATCCTCACTGCAGATACAGAGACACCTGTAGCCACAAGAAAACTTCCCGGAGGCCTGTTATGTGATGGGGCTGTAAAACCACTGTAAAAAAGGAAGTGCACCTCAACTCTGGGGGATCCACCCAAAGACTCATGAGGTCAATGGTGGCAAAGTAGCCGGATGTTGTCGCCTAAACCCTGGTAGGTCATCTGGGCGCCGGTGGCCAATATATTCCAAATGGGAAATATGAGTATATGCGAAAAATGCGAACATGTCAAAATTCACTGCTGTGGGGTCAATTTTGGTGAGATTAAAGTGTGCAATCGGAAGGGTAGACCTGGGTGTGTATACATGTCGGATTTGTAAGGGCGATCAAAACAGATGAAAAGTTGTAGAGAAATGATGAATTTTGAATATGGGTTTTTTGGCTTCAAAAATTTCAAGCGCAGGCTGTCTGTGGCTCGTCGGCATGTATAGATTGTTTGTTTTATGTGCTTCTGCAGCCGCTCAATCGATTGCCGTTGTCCGTTTTCGATTTGGAGTTGATTCCACTGGGATAGAGGGGGGTAGGCGCAAAAATACAACTGTTCGAAGATTTTGTGTAATATTGCGAATATTCAGCTTTTGGTCTGAAATTAAAACCTGAGCCTCGTCTGTATGTGCTTTCAATGCTTCCATAGTTTGAAGTTGATTGCATAAAAATTGGTTGTGAAGATTATTGGGGGGGCACTTTTGCAGGGTGTTGCAGGGAGGGCAAAAGCGGGGTAAGACATCCAGTTTTCTACCCAGCAACAATGAAGATCCTGGGGAAGAGATGCCCTTTTGTAGGGGGAGTAATTGGGGGTTAGAAATCGATTGCAGGCGTCCGTTTGTTGATAGCTGTGTTTGTTGTTGACCTATTTTCAAAAAACACTTTTGCTGGTGTGGTTATTGCTTAAAATCTTGTTGTATCCACTAAAGACATTGATACAAGCTAAATAATTGACTATTTTTGTTTTACTGCTTACTTGAATATAAACTTGCCATAATCTGTAGCTGCAATAGTATCTGCAATACTTATTTGACTTCTATTTGTGTTTTCCACTGGATATTCTTTGGATATCTGATGGTAAATATATATCTTGTAGCCCCTGATATATTTTACACCAAATAACCTACATTCATCTCCAGTGACTGTTATATTGTCGAAAAATACTAATTTGTCCCAGCTGGTCATAGATAACTCAGATAATATTTGAAAACATTTGAAAATTGGTATCCTGTTATCCATAACTTGTTGTATACAATATAACATATTGTCATCTCCAGTACATTAGGAACAAAATCCCTGCACCTGGATGCAGGTTGTGCGCCTGAATGCCTCGATCATTGGTACACAGGGTTCAATGCAAGCCTACAACAATTACATGTGAGGCACTGCAAACACAACTCTGGGTGATATGTTTTCACACAGTCGCCTATCACTCCGCGCAATGCCTTGACACTCTAAATATACTGTGTTTTTCATCCGGCTGTTGTAATTCCATGGTGCTTGGTACTGAGTGGCAACACTGCTCTGTGTATTGTAGTAATGATGCTGCGTATTTCATATATCACCATACCGTCAGTCTATCCCAAAGCAATGTTTCACTGTGAGCTGTTTTCGATGGAGAAGTTCCCTCCAGAGTGGTGCTGGTATGGTGTCAGACAATCATTTTGCTTATATCCATGGCTTCGGTGGACCTAAGCAACCTGATCAGTTGAACAGAATGAATAAAACAAAAAAACAATGGTATGAAATCAATATACACTTGTCAATATGATTTATTCCCTTTTCACCACTGTATTGAATTTATCCTCCAGCACATATCAAACATCGTTCCCGGTCGCTATGTCCATATGACTATTGACTATCAATCCTTTATTCTCCAACTTTGACCATATGGGCTCCTCTGGAATTGAATGTGCCACTGTAGTAGTATGAAAGTGCGATAGTTTCTTCTTTCCGCTAAGCGATTGACATGTCTCCTCCTTCACCCTAACTTAGTGGCTGCACATGTATCCCCTTCTGCCCTGTGCCCTCCGCACAGCTGCACCTTAAGTCGATCCCTTTTCTCTCACTAAATTACATTCCTCCAGAAAATTCGAGACACTTCTCGTAAGATAAAATGATCACCTGACACAAATCCATGAACAGACACTCCCATGCCTCGACTCTTCAGTATATCGTGCACACTCAAACAACTCCACAAAAAACTAAACCAAACGAAATTCAATTGCCATTGACTCCGCAGCATGGTGTATCCACTGGCCATCGACTCCATGACTTTTAACCCGTTCTTTTCCGTTTAACCTTTATTTCTCCCAAACTGTATTGTGTTTTGTAGTTGCCAAGTATTTGCTTTGCTTTTGAGAGATTGGCGGCTGGTTTTTGGCAGGTCATTTCATCGTTGTTGTAGACTTCCCATTTGATTTGATACTTGTAGCGGCCTTTGAAGCCTGATGCCTTCTTATGTGAGATAATTCCTTCCATGACATATGAACGCTGAATTGTGCCATTTTCATCTCTTACAGTTCATATGGGAGGAGGATGAGGCCATTTCCGCGCCGGATGGTCAGTGTACTTCTTGAGTCTGCTGACATTTACTGTATTGTGGATTGTCATATCTGCTGGTAATTCCAATTCGACTTCATTTGGCCCCCAGAACATAATGATCATGTAGGGTCCTGTCCAAGGGTGTTGTAACATCCAACAAAAAGGGTCTTGATTCGTGTATGTAATCAGCAGGTCTTTAGTACTCAACATTATGAGTTCTCCAACTTTCAGGGTGCATGGCCTCTGGCTTGCATTTGCTTCAGCCACTTGACCATATTGAGTCTCTCACAGACGGTCCTGGGCATCTAAGAATGAAGCTTTCAATTGTTTGGCGAAATCTGTGCCTTTCAAGCGCCGCATCTCCTCTCGTTGGCCTGCCACAAAATCTAGTGGAATGAACGGTGCATATCCCAAATCCAACTCAAAAGCACTCTGGTTGGTGGATGGATGTATAGAAGCATTATATACGTACTCTGCCAATCGCAGCAGATCGTCCCATCCAGCCTGGTGGTGTGTGGACCTGCCTTGGACCCCTTTTGAACATGGCTCATGTTAATCATCAGTTGCCCGGTGGTGACTTCAGCCCCAGCGATCGTGGGTGGCTCTTTTCCATCACCAGTTCCATCGGGTGAAATTGTGTCAGCTGGGGCTGTCTGACCCTCGCATTCAGTGCGAGTGATCTGCCGCTGGTGTTGACCGAAGGGGATGTTAGAAGTTGGGGTCCATGGTGACAGTTGAGGTAGCACTTTAGTCCATCTGCATTGCCCAGGGGCTGCACTGCCTTCAGTCTTGCTAGTTTCTTCGGCAGTGGCAGTGTCTGGTCTAGGCGTCGGTGCTCCTGCTGTTCCTGGCAATGCTGGGAGTGGTTGAGGAAAGGTGGACTGCATCAGAGATGGGGGAGGATTTGTGGACCATGAGCCTGGAGCAACTGGTGGTCTTGGTGGAGGGGGAAGAGGTTGTGGGATGTATCGGGGCCCATGACCTCCAGGTGGAGCGGGAGGGGGCTGTGGGGTGAACCGGGATCTTTCTCTTCCATGAGGAGCGGGAGGGGGCTGTAGGGTGAACCGGAATCCTTCTGCTCCAGCTGGACCTGGCTGCGGATGGGGAGGCAGTGGTGTGTGTTGGTCTTTGTCAGGCGGGGGAGACATTAGTGGGTTTGGGTTCACTGAAGGTGGTGGTGGCGGTGGTGGTGGTGGCTGTGGTAGTTGTGGTGGTAGGCGGGGTGGAACACGTTCGTATGGAGCCCAGGTGTAGTGGTACTCATTCCACCTGTGTCATCCGTCAGGGGTGATCTTTGGTGGTGCAGTATACGCGGGATAGTGGAGTGGTTGGGGTTCATATATCGGTTCTTGAGTCGGCGGCCGGGGCGGTTGATAATTGGGATTGATATTTTTATGTTTATTTATTCATCATAGAGTATGCAACCTGCAGGGTATGGCTGGTGAGGTACAAACAAAAAACCGTAAACAAGAACAACAAATGGAACCGAACAAAGGGAACACGAAAAACTTCTGGGGAGGTAGTACCACTACGTAGTCTCCTGTCACCCCTGCTCAAGTTACAAAAACATTTCCAATGAATCATAGTGGTCTGTAACATGCTTCATACAATAATAAAATATCTGTCAGTTTCATTCGGTTGGGTCCTGCATATCATATGGATTCTCCCCTGGGCATTTACCCTTCTCCTTTCTTCCCCGTTTAAATATAATTGTCCTCGCAATTCTGTGTTTCTCTTTCCTCTTCATCGTCATCTTACCCATCATCTCCTCTGCTCTCACTCCGATATTCGTCCACCATATTGTTGACAGTACCCTACCCTGCAATTCAAAGGTTACCCTGCCCAAGGTGTTCATCATTGCAGAATTGGCCCAGGTACTATCTTCAAGTAGCGATAAGCGAGTCGTGCAGAACATTTTTCAAAGTTTGAATTGCTTTATCTGTATAAAGATGACATTTCCCGAGATATTGAGGGTGTACCACTCCAATCCCCTTGCGCATTGTTTGGCATTCGCATTGGTATAAGGGGCTTCTCAGAAGACGATGCTTTGGTGACTGAGGACCCCCATAGCTATATGCGCAGAAGGGGAAACAATAGAATTAGTTGGTATTTTATATAGATAACTGCAGAAGTATCTATGTCCGGTTCGTTGTTGGGTTACAGTAGATGCAAACTGATCGTTGACACTTGTGAAAATTTTGACTGGTTTCGTACAGAACATTCCAATATAGTTCTTTCCATTGGCTGGATGCCTCATCCACCAATCCCCCCATTGCTGAATTTTTGCAGTTCGGGTTACCCTCTTGAGTGAAGATAAGGACGTATTATAGTAGGTAGGTGGTTTTTCAAGAGTGGACTTTTTTGCCAACTTATCAGCAAGCTCATTTCCAGGTAAATCTGTATGGCCAAGAACCGATTTTACTGTGATTGTAGTTTTCAGTGCATGGAGATTATTGGCGATACTGGAGAGTGCTAGGGCAGTGGACTGTGCAGGGGCAGGTTTGAAGGTATTGAGACATCATATGGCAGCTTGATTGTCTGCGAAAATCCATATATGTCTTTTGGTAATGTTATTTCTTTGACAAATCTGAAAGCATTTCTGTGCAGCTTTAAGAATACCAAGTAATTTGGCGTCATGAACTTTGTGTTGATGGCCCATTGGATAGGTTGCTTTGATAACTTCTTCTGCAGTCATTTCAACTACAGTTCCTGCCCCAATGTTCCGTTCAACATAGATGCATCTGAATAACAAACAATATTGCAGTCATCTTGTTTCAATATTGCATACTGTGCTTCGTGGGCATTGGATTCCTCTTCTTTTGAGTGGGGATTAATTTGGGTTTTGACTCTGCTTTCAATCCATGGTGCACAGACTGTGGTTGAGTAGGGTTCAATCTCTGAACTGTTAGAAATGCATAGCCTGAGGGTCGATAAGGTTTGGATAAGACATGTTTAAAATTTGGAGTTATTTCGTTGTATACTGTCCTATGAGATCCAAGGCCCAGTGATATTACTAGACTCTGGGGTTTTATGAAATAGAGGGAAAGTCAATGGACAACATTGTCGGATTGGGTGTATTGTGGGCAATGTAAATATTCGAATTGGATATTTTCTTAACATGTGATTCAGTTGGACGGTGACTGGTGGCAGTGCTAAGTCATTGTGTAGGGCAATTGTTGGTGATGTGCGGAAGGCTCCAAGAATACACCGAAGGGCCATATATTGAACTGTGTAAAATTTCAGTTGATATACTGCTTGCCCCATTCACCAAACATCTGCTCCAAAGTCGCAAATAGGTACAACACATGCATTGTATACTTCGCGGACTGCACTGGGGGTTAGTTCTGATTCTGTATTGCCTAATAATTTGAGGGCTCCAAGGGCTCATTTGTCACATGCGGCTTTCAGTATAACATGGTATTTGAAGTGGATTTTTCTGTCAAACCAAATACCAATCCACCATACCACATCTGGACCAATGCCTTATATGCTGGGGGAAATAGTGGTGCCATTGGGTATGGTAATCCTTTCGCCATCGGAGGTATCGCCGTTTGGTTTTTTGTGGAAGTGCATCGCCTCGGACTTTGAGTAATCAAATCGTACCGCATTATTTTCTGCCAATTTGAAAGCAGACCGTGCAGGAGCCTCGAGGCATCTTGCATTATAGACTTTTGATTTACTTCGAACAACAATTGCAACAGCGTCGAGGCATCTGGTAATCCAGGAGATGGGGTAATGGGTTGTGAGTGTGTAGAAGCGAGGCCAGAGATAGAGGAGGAAGAGAATTGGGGATGCAGGCGATCTCGGAGGGATTCCTGTCCGGACCGGAGTGAGGTCTTCCTTTTGTCCATCAAATGCCAGTGCTGTTGTACAGTTGGATAAAAATTGGTCCACCAATGATTGAATTGCAGTTGGGTAGCCCAGTTGTTGTACAGTTCGAAGGAGATGGTCTGTGGATACAATGTCAAATGCACCACTTACATCCATAAACTGGGCAATGGTAATATCCTTTGCATGCTTGCCTTGTTCAATCTCATGCGTAAATGCCATTGCAGGATCTATAGCGAAATGTTGTCTTTGTTCGCCTGTTTGATCATTGTGTAGTACGTTATAATTTTCAGCAATGATAGCGATTTGGTTTGCTTTCAACTGTTCAAGGATCTTCCCAAGGCAATTGCGAAGGGCGACAGGTTGGTAGGTCTTAGGTATTGAATAATCAGGTTTTCCAGGTTTGGGTATAATCACAGTTGTTGCTTGTCGCCAACAAGTGGGGTGATATCTTGTGGTGCCAAGAATAGCAATGAGTCTGTTGAATTGTTCGGTGGCTGATAGGTATGCTTGCTGGAGACAGTAAAAAGGAAGCCTGTCGAATCCAGAGGTTTATTTATTTATTTAGTTATTCATCATACAGCATGCAGCCCGCAGGCTATGGCCGGTGAGGTACAAACAAATAACTGTGAACAACAACAACAAATGATACCGAACAAAGGAAAAACGAAAAACCCCTGGCTAGGTTGCACTGCTCCGCAATCTCCTGTCACCTCTGTTCTAGTTACAAAGAAATTTCCAATAAATCATAGTAGTCTGTAACACGCTTCATACAACAATAAAATATCTGTCAGTCTCATTCGGCTTGGTCCTGCATATCATGCGGGTTCTCCCCCTGAAGTTTACCCTCCTCCTCCCTTCCCCATTCGAATTTCATCCTCCTCTCAACTCTCTGCTGCTCCTTCCTCCTCATTATCATCCTCCCCATCATCCCCTCCACTTCCACTCTGATGTTCCTCCACAATATCGTTGACAGTTCCCTGGCCTGCAATTCGGATGGTACCCTGCCCAAGGTGTTCATCATCACGGAATTGGCCCAGATACCATCTTCGAGTTACTATATGAGTGTCTTGCAGAAAATGTTTCAAAGGTTGCATTGCTTTATCTGTATAAATAGGATGCTTCCAGAGATACCGAGGGTGTACTACTCCAATCTCCTTCCGCATTGTTTGTCTTTCGCATTGGTATAACGGGCATCTTGGAAGATGATGTTCTGGCGACTGAGAACCTCCATAGCAACATGAACAGTGAGGGGAATCAACAGAATTTGTTGGTATTTTGTATAGTTAACTGCGGAAGTATCCATGACTGGTTCGTAGTTGGGTGACAGTTGATGCAAACTGCCGGTTGCGGCAGGTGAAAATATTGTCTGGTTTCGTGCGAAATGTTCCAATATAGTTTTTTCCTTTTGCTGGATGCCTCATTCACCAATCCCCCATTCCTGCATTTTTGCGGCTCGGGTTACACTTTTAAGGTAAGATAAGGAGGTATTATAGTAGGTAGGTTAGCGTCAACCACACCAGCAAAACCGTTTTTCGAAAATATGTCAACAACCAGCACAGCTATCGCCAAAGAGACACTTGCAATCGATTCCTAACCCCCAATTACCACCCCTATGATAGGGCATCTCTCTTCCAGGACCTCTATTGTTGCTGGGTGGAAAACTGTGCCTCTTACCCCTCTTTTTCCCCCCTCTGCAGCCCCCTGCAAAAGGTCCCCCACCGATCATCTACACAACCAATTCTTATCCAATCAACTCCAAACTTTGGGAGCATCGAAAGCACATATACACGAGGCTCAGGTTGTAATTTCAGACCAAAAGCTCAATATTTGCATTAGTTACACAAAATCTTCGAAAAGTCGCTTTTTCGCTCCTACCCCCCCTCTATCTCAGTGAAATCAACTCCAAATCAGAATCAGACAACGGCAATCGATTTAGCGGCCCTAGAAGCCCTTAGAACGAACCATCTATACTTGCCTACAAACCCCAGACAGCCTGGGCCAAAAATCCTCGAAGCCAAAAACCCAAATTCTAAATCCATCGTGTCTCGACGAGTTTTATCCATTTCGAACGCCCTCACGAATACCGTGTGTACACACACCAAGGTCTACCCTGCCAAAAGCTCACTTTGATCGTAAATAAATTGACTCCACAACGGTCGATTTCCAACATTACCGCATTTTTCGCATTTTCTCGTTCCCCCCCTTTGGAACATATTGGCCACCGGGGCCCAGCAGACCTACCAGGGTGTGGACGACAACGTCCGGCTATTTTGCCGCCATTGACCCCCTGAGTCTTTGGGTGGATCCTCCAGAGTTAAGTTGCACTTCCTTCCTTGCAGTGGTTTTACAGCCCCATCATATTGCAGGTCTCCTAGAGGTTTTCTTGTGGCTACAGGTGTCTCTGTATCTGCTGTGAGGAGGCAAAGGCTCCAGACAAGGCTCCAACACCTTGCTAGGACAAAAGAGGAGATGCTCTAACCCCCTCAGGGAATGGATGGTACCGAGGCCACTTATATCAACACTCAAATGTCAGATTTATACCTATTTAAAATACCTAGAAAATTTATATTTCTTTAACATATTTAGCACCTTATAACCCCTGTAAAGTCTTCAATGACTTCCCCAATACCACCACCACCCCCACCTGGGACTTCCTGTACTTATGGAATGTACCTGTATCCAAACCCCAGTTCAGACCAACTCTCTGCAATCGATGCCGCAGATGTATCACACACCACTTTGACAGGCCATATACCCAAACGAGGAAGGAAAGGCAAGCAGGGATATTGTCGCCGACTGCCAGCTATCTCACCATACCCATCACTCAATGCCCCTCATACACGTTCAAGTACCCGTATAGCCATTGGTAAAGTCCATCCCAGAACACCCTCTGAACAACTACAATTATCTTCCCCACCTCAACAACCAACCAACCAAGACCATCTCAGAAACCCTGAAAGTGCAGATCTAGAACTTGGAGATGCCCCAGGAGATACCGAGGCCAATGACGAATGTTCGGACGATGATAACGATTCTGCAGATGAAGACTTTCAGGACCCATCCACCAACCTGCTGAATGCAAATGACGAAGATGAAGATAGAATTCATCAGGTATTCCAAGCCATCCTTGAACCACTCCACAAGGATATTCTCAAAATCAACAAATGTCTAACCACCCAAAACCAAAAACTGGCAACCTGCTTAGCCTCAATGGAAACCAAACACGAAATTGCCCTCAATACCATTGCGACCCTTGGATACCGAGTGAAATATCTTGTACACATCCAAGCATCAAAGACAGATGCACCACCAGCACCAACAGACCTACTAACTCCAGCCATCCCAGAAGGGACCTCCCCCAAACCCACACTCTGGTCAGCAATTGCATCCACATGCGCAAGGAAAGACCCACCAAAAGATATGAATGGGTGTACTCTCAATCCCTGTCCTCTCTCCAAAAAACAACGCTCACTAGTAATTGCCCGACACAGTGATCAACCAGTTACTCTGGATCTTACACAACTGAAGCTTGCGATCAACGCACCCCTCCGACGATGCCACGCAGACCCTTTGGCCAATATTGGCCATGTTTCTGCCAACTGCAAGCACAATCTCGTCCTCCTGACAGCAGATGCCTGCCCTGTGGATATTGTACTAGCCCATTTGGCTGCAATTGAAGAAACAGTTTGTTCAGTTGATACAACCACACAAAATCTCAAAAAACAAGCAACCTGGATCCGAATGATGGTTCATTCCATCGACATTACAATGTTTCCTGAATGTGAAACAGGAATGAAATTATTGAAAGATGATATTGAGATGAACAACAATCATATCAAGCTTACCACCCTACCATGATCACTTATAAAGCCAGAAACTTGACCCCACAAAAGGCAACCACCATGGTCATTGCAGTCGTACTGAACATGAAGCAAAACACATTCAAGATCATGGAGTTCAAGTAGACGGCGAGACACGCAAAGCCGACCGATATGTGGCATCCCACCAACCGACAAATGTACTAACTGTTAATAATTTGGCCATTCCTACCTACGATGTAAACAATCACCTTTCTGCAACATATGTGCAGAACCTCATACCACCACCTCCCACTCATGCAAATCATGTCGCAGCATAGGCAAACAGTGTGTCCATGATGTTATTCAATGCATCAACTGCAAGGGTCATCACCGGGCCAACGATACTAAATGCCCAACAATTACTGCCATACGTGCTGAGGTACGAGCCAAGTTCATGAAAGACCACCCGACCATCACCCATGCCTAAACAACCTTCCTATTCACCCACCAAAATTCGAATTATACAACACAACTGCAACCGTTCCTCCTTAGTCATCAATACCCTTCTTGACTTTGCAGTTGGAACGGCCGACCTTCTTTTACTCCAAGAACCTGGATTCAACCCAGACAATACATTCATTACAACACACCCTGGATTTGAGCTACTGATACCACCTAAAAACTTAAGAAAACACAATAGGACAATTGCCTATGTGGCCAAAAACAACCCTTATATCAAATGCTCCCCACGTACCGACATCAGCCAGGATCCTGATATTCAAGTCCTTGAAATATCAACCCCCTCAATTGCACCAATCACAGTCTTCAATATTTACAATGAACATGAAGGCGTATCTAATCTCTACACCATTCCAAGAAGCTTCACCAAAATCCCATTGCCTGAACGATGCATTATTGCTGGTGATATGAATGCCCATCATACATGGTGGAATTCACAAATCAAAACACCCAAACGCGCCGACGAACTTGTTCAGATCATGGAAACCAATAACTTTTCCCTCCTCAATGAACCAGACACCCCAACATACTACTACCGAAATGGCAAAGGAACCTCTATTATCGACCTAGCCTTTACCTCACAAGCCATCCATGACTCGGTTACAAATTGGGCCGTGGATGACAACGCATCAACTGGTTCAGACCATGCAACAATACGTTTTGATATCTTGGCAGAATCTGAACTTGTTACCACTGACTCCAACACGATAAGATACAACTGGAATAAGACAGATTGGGATTTA
Source organism: Trichophaea hybrida (assembly GCA_015178995.1). NCBI lineage: Eukaryota > Fungi > Ascomycota > Pezizomycetes > Pezizales > Pyronemataceae > Trichophaea > Trichophaea hybrida. The sequence continues at coordinate 186,452 of WHVE01000116.1, forward strand.
TTCTCAAAAACTCTCAATACACTCTCCCATGCCTCACGAATGGTCTGGCAATACCTCCATGAACAACCAACCGAATCAAACCTTGACAAATCAGCCGAACTACTCCGAGATATGATTCTTGATGCAGTCAAGGAATCTACCCCAGTTCTCCAGCTTACAACACATTCAAAACGCTGGTGGACACCCCAACTCAAAATCTCCCGAACACAAATGAACTGTGCCCAGAAGCAGTGGAAGAAAACCCGCCTTGAAAGTGATCACATCAAATTCAAAGCTGTTCGAAACCAATATTTCCGGGATATCCGCACCTCCAAGACAACAATGTGGATTGAATTTTAGCAATGCACAAGGCACAGAGATATTTACCGCCCTCCGTTATACCAAACCCAGGAAAACCCAGCGGACACCACCCCTGTCATTCTCCAACACAACAGCTGTGACTTTTGAAAAAAGGCAGTATTATTCTGTTCTACCATGTTCCCACCCCCACCAGTAGCACCCCCCCAACTGATATCACCAATCGACCAACCCTGCCATGGGTTACATTTACCCCAACAGAAATCAAACAAGCAATTTTTACCTCTGCACCACGTAAAGCCCCTGGACCCGATGGGCTTCCCTTTTACTGCCTCCGGCAAGCATACCTAGCAGCCACCGAACAATTCAACAGTCTCTTTGCTATACTTGGAACCACTGGATATCACCCTACCTGTTGGCGACAAGCAACGACTGTGATTATACCCAAACCTGGAAAACCTGACTATTCAATACCTAAGGCCTACCGACCTGTTGCCCTTCTCAATTGCCTTGGGAAGATCTTGAAAAGTTGATGGCAAACCGAATTGCATATATGGCTGAAAAATACAACCTACTACACAAAGATCAAATAGGAGGACGAAGACAACGTTCTGCTATAGATGCTGCAATGGCACTCACACATGAAATTGAACAAGGAAAGCATGCAAAGGAAATCACTACTGCTCTCTTTATGGATGTAAGTGGTGCATTCGACAATGTATCCAAGGACCATCTCCTCCAACTCTACGACAACTGGGCTACCCAACCGCAATTCAATTTTGGGTGGACCACTTTTTATCCAACCGAACAACAGCACTGGCATTTGATGGACGAAAGGAAGACCTCAGCCCAGTCCGGACAGGAATTCCTCAGGGATCGCCTGCATCCCCAATTCTCTTCCTCCTCTATCTCAGTCCTCTCTTCTATGAACTCACAACCCATTACCCCAGCTCCTGGACTCCAAGCTACATTGACGACGTTGCAATTGTTGTTCGAAGCAAATCAAAAGCCTATAATGCAAGATGCCTTGAGGCTGCTGCACGGACAGCTTTCAAGTGGGCAGAAAACAACGCGGTACGATTTGATGACTCAAAGTCAGAGATGATGCACTTCCACAATAAAGAAACGGTGATACCACTGATGACAAAAGATTACCCTACCCAATGGCACTACCATTTCCCCAGGCACAAAAGGCGTTGGCCCAGATGTGGTAAGGTGGATTGGTATTTGGTTTGACAGAAAAATCAACTTCAAACACCATGTTATGCTGAAAGCGCAAGTGGCAAAAGAGCCCTTGGAGCCCTCAAATCACTAGCCAATACAGAATCAGGACTAACCCCCAGTGCAGTCCGCCAATTATACAATGCGTGTGTTGTCCCTGTTGCGACTTTGGAGCAGAAGTTTGGTGGATGGGGCAAGCAGCATATCAACAGAAATTTGAAACAGTTCAAAATATGGCCCTTCGGTGTATCCTTGGAGCCTTCCACACATCACCAACAATTGCCCTACACAATAATCAGCCCTGCCACCAGTAGCTGTACGACTTAATCACATGCGAAGAAAATATGCAATATGAATACTTACATTTCCCGAAATGCACCCAATCTGACAATGTTGTTCATCAACTTTCCCTCCATATCATGAAACCCCAGAGTCTAGTAATACAACTGGGCCTGGATTGCATGGGACAGTATGCAACAAAATAACAGCATATTTGAAACACGTCTCATCCAAACCATATCGACCCTCACCCATGGATTTCTAATAGTTCCGAGATTGAGACTTACACAACCACAGCCTGTCAACCATGGATTGAAAGCAGAGTAAAATACAAATTAATGCCCATTCAAAAGAAGAGGAAGCCAAAGCACATGAAGCACAGTATGCGATATTGAAACAATATGACCTTAATATTGTGTGTTATACAGATGGATCAATGTTGAACGAAAATATTGGTGCAGGAACTGTAGTGGAAATGACTGGAACAGAAGTCATCGAAGCAACCTACCCAAGGGCCATCAACAGGATGTTTATGACACTGAATTACTTGGTATTCTTAGAGCTGCACAGAAATGCTTTCAGATTTGTCAACTTAATAACATCACCAAAAGACATATATGGATTTTCCCAGACACTCAAGCTGCCATACGACGTCTCAATACCTTCAAACCTGCCCCTGGACAGTCCACTTCCCTGGCACTCTCCAATATCACCAATAACCTCCATGCACTCAAAACTACGATTACAGTACAATGGGTTCCTGGCCATACAGATGTACCTGGAAATGAGCTTGCTGATAAGTTGGCAAAAGAGTCCACTTTAGAAAAACCACCTACCTACTATAATACCTCCTTATCATACCTCAAGCGGATAACCTGAGCGGCAAAAATGCAGGAATGGGGGGATTGGTGGATGAGGCATCCAACAAAAAGAAAGAACTATATTGGAACGTTCTGTACTAAACCACACAAAATTTTCACAAGTGGCATCCACCAGTTTGCATCCACCATCACCCAACTACGAACCGGACATGGATACTTCCGCAGTTATCTATACAAAATTCCCACTAATTCTGTTGACTCTCCTCACTGCCCATGTTGCTATGGAGGTTCCCAGTCACCAGATCATTTTCTTGTAAGATGCCCCCTATACCAACGCGAACCACAAACGATGCGGAAGGTGATTGGAGTGGTACACCCTCTGTATCTCTGGAAGCATCTTCTTTATACAGATAAAGCAATGCAACCTTTGAAACATTTTCTGCATAACATACATATAGCTACTCGAAGATGGTACCTGGGCGAATTCCGTAATGATGTACACCTTGGGCTGGGGAACATCTGAACTGCAGGCCAGGGAACTGTCAACGATATGGTTGAGGAAAATCAGAGAGAGCGTAGAGGGGAGGATGGGGATGATGACGATGATGAGGAAGGGGAAGCAGAGAGTTGAAAGGGGAAGTAATTGAAAACGGGGAAGGGAGGGGGAGGGTAAACTCTAGGGGGAGAACCCGCATGATATGCATGACCAAGCCCAATGAGACTGGCCAATATTTGATTATTGTATGCAGCGTGTTAAGACCGCTATGATTTATTGAAAATTTCTTTGTAACTAGAGCAGGGGTGACAGGAGACTGTGGAGCGGTGTTACCTAGCCAGTGGTTTTTCGTTTTTTCTTTGTTCGGTTTCATTTGTTCTTGTTCACAGCTATTTGTTTGTACCTCACCGGCCATAGCCTGCGGGCTGCATACTGTATGATGAATATATCAATAAATAAATAAATGATCTCACTGCTCTACCATCCCCATCCACAGAACCGTGCATAATGGGCCTGCAACCATTTTGGTGAGATGCACCAAAAGTGATTTTTCATTTGACTCCATAGCGGCAATGATGAAAAGACATCATAATCTTACTGGAATGTGTCTTGTGGTCGACTTGAACTCTCCCTCCGGTCCATCTCAGAGTAAAACCGAATCGTTTCCACGAGGCTTATGCTTCCTCCATTGGTGAGTCCCAGTGCATCAACAATGTAAATTGTTTGCTTGTTAACTTGAAATGATGTCACTGGAATGGCTGTAGAATCATCACTGTATTTTGCATTTTGCAGATGACAAAATTCTTCATCATTATTGACATATTCAGTATAGTTACCATATCTTTTGAAACACCACGCCATGTGATTTTGAAGTTCCCCTTTTGGCATTCTATATCAGAATGAGAGGTCAGCTAGAGACATGATTCCTGGCTGGTGAATTTGAATCATTCGAATTGCAGAAGACTTGGGAAATCGATCATGGTTTTCATGAAATTATTTTTCCGTGTTGAGATTTAGATCTTTGAATTGAAACACCCCGTTCCGGGCATTTGTGTGCAATATCTGGAAAGATAGCTCATGGCGGTTTGATTGTTTGCATGCATCTTTCAAGTCCATCATCAATCTTTCCTGTAGTTCAGAGCTTATATTTGATAATTGCCCTAGTTGACATATGTGATCTGAACAGTGGTTCAACAGATTCATCTTGGCAAGGTTCAAGTCAAACTCATGAACCAAGTGCGACACAATTTCTGAATCGATTTGAATTTTGTCCTCATCAATACAATGATGTTTTGCCACTGCAGAATGACGTGATCATGCATGATATTTTTCACACTCATGTTGCATATCAATGGTGAGCTGCTTTAGCAGAGCTTCAGAAATCTTCTTGGTTGACTTTTTGGCACATAAATGACTCAGACGTCTTTGTGACAATGACAGTCACTGAGATAGTCTTCCATATATTTGATTGTCGCATTGGTATGGTTGTGATACTGAGCCATGAGGTGAAAGTAGATGAGGTTTTTGACACAGGGCATGGCGGACTTGAATGGACCTTACTGCTCTTGAAATTGATCGAAAAGCGTCGCCGCGACAATATGAACCCTTATACGGCGTAATGCTTTCATCTCTTTGCCATGCCATTGTGTCATAGCTGTGTCGGGCATATTGAATTGTGCAAATCCTGGGTAATAAGGCACTATTGCCCAAGATCATTGAATTGGTCAATTCGTTTGTAAAACTCCAACAATGGCACAATCCACTCCATCAAATGCTTCAGAGTACAGAGATGGATACTGTGTAAAACATTAGGAACGATCAATGTATGCAAAACAATGCATTTCATATTCCAAAAGATGCCTTCCATTGTCGCTACACTTCTTGCCATATGATAATCACGTGAATGGTTTTGGTCTTGATTATCGCATCATGTAGCTTGAATCATCTTTCCAAAATATTCCCTATAATCAAAGTATGGTTCTGTCAATTGATTGCCTGCTCTAAATGAACATTTTGGGGCTTCACACATCGGGCAACCTGGCTGTTTAATTGCATGGAGGTGAATATTTTCAAAGTAATTGGCAGTCCAAGCACTTCCCGATTGTATTCTTGTTGCATTTTCATTGCAGCTGTATTTCCACGAGCAGAGTGATGATCCTTTGGAGGTACTGGAAGCAGGGCGATGACGACACTTTCATGGCTCGAGGACCTTGATTGAATCGTTGAATTCATGTTTCCAAGACTGGGATAGATCGGCTATAATTTTTCATTGCCAGAAAAGTTGGTCAAATGCGTTTGATTAGTGCTGCCAAAGATTGGAACAATACTGGAGCCGCCAGGCTTTTTTAACTATGAAGGTCATTTAATTATGATGACGCATTGATGAAATAAAAACTCATACCTGCTCATTTGACCACCAATTGCATTTGTCAATGTCAAAGTATACTCTCTCCCCCAATTCATTATAATCCATAATTGGCACATGTACCAAATGATCTTTAAATGCAGATTTTTGGAGTAGAAATTTGATGCAGTCAATATGGTCTTGATAACTGATATGTGTCTATCTATCATTGTGTAGCGCTTGTGAATTGACAAGACCTGCATAACTGACTTTATCAGATTTCCATAAGTCAATTCCAAGTGCATAGATCATTTCATCAATAGTAGTACACAGAGTATATGCAGATGTGCAGTTCGTATTTACCCCCTGAAGCATCATCAGCTCATCGATGGCAGTCCTACTCATGTTGTGCTTGAAACATCAGTGTGCCAAACGATATTCTTGCTCACAAGAATACAGTGTTCAATAGTGGATTTTGTTGTCTGAAATACAGAAATCACTATTTATTGCCTTTTCCGCTTCATGTGAGTCCAATGTCATCGATTGTAGTTCATTTGACTTGAACGTCAGCTGTAGGGGATCCATATAGCCATTGCCATTGGCATCGTCCTAACTTGTGGAATTGTGGTCAGAAAATTGAAAATGGTTATTTGGACATAGAGGGAAATAGTTTGGAAGTAAGATATCATTGTGAACAGCAATTGTATATCCTTCATCTGGAATCTGCTCCAGAGGAACATGATTTACCCTCTCTGAATGGTGACATCGGAGGTGATTGATGTATGCCCCAGCCCAATGGTCAACTTTATTGCAATAATTGCAAAGTATACAATTAATCGAACACATTGGATATATATTTTCGTTGTCGCAGAGACAGGATGTGTAGTGGAGAAAATGATTACTTATTTTGGGCACAGACAACCGGTAAAACCCTTAACCTCGTGTTTCCTTTATTGGCGACATGGGTCCTATCACACTTCGGCTTCATTCTCAACAGCCGAGTGCAATCATCAATTGTCATACAGTTATCACAATATGGGAGTCAGTAGATATTTGTTGTGTATGATAGATGTCGATTGTACACATTGCCATGATTTCCTTGATACTGCAGTCGGTGTTTTCATGGTTGGTAACTGTCCCCTGGGTACAAAATTTCATACCTGACCTGAACTCATGGCAAATGGGTTTCAACTTGGCCGAGTACGTTCTATATCATTGCGGGGCAGAATGCTAGCAGGATGTATGGTGGGCAGGTAGACGTCCAACAACTCGATATTTGTCAACCAGATGCCAATTTGAATGTTTGACACATCAAAATTGGTATTAGAATGTAGAAATTGCTTCAATTCGTTGCCGCCACAGGCCAGGATTCCAATAGTCAACTTGACCTAGTCAGCTCGATCACTATGGGATGAGTGAGAAGAACTATTTAATATTTGTATCTTCCACCCACCCTCCCTTCTGCTTCTCATCTCCTGTTTCTTCTTATTCTTCCATATCATTATTACCTTGATCATATTTCAAGTTGATATTGCTGACGTTCAATTGCATCTTTACAACCCTCAAAACCCACCACTATTGTTGTGTATAAATTTAGTACCTATTCTCCATGAAATTTCGGTTGCTCTGTTCGAACAATACACTTCGTTGTTTGACATACTAACTTTGACTGGATACCAATTCAACAACTCAAATGATGGGCCGTGGAAAAGAGTATTGGGGAATCCAATTTGACATTGGAAGAATCGGGGATATACAAAGAGAAGGGAATAACAGGCAAGAATGCCAATGGCGTCAGAAAGTTGATTTTCAGCATCACTTCGAGCCTTAGTATTCGTGGCAAAAGGCATCAAGCAACACCAAATAGGACAGCATGATGAGACGATGCATCAATTGAATCCCCGATTTAGCTGGTCAGAGAGTGTAATTTCATTGATGGGAAGCAGATTCTAGCGCTAATAGTGTTGATGGAAGAAATTACACAATCACCATTGACGACCTTGCGGAAATAGTCATCAGGAGGAAGAAGGGCTGATCACCAGTGGTGTATAGACCAAGAAGAAAGTGAAATGTAGAATCAGGTATGTTCTGTGTTATCGTGATCACATATTCAAAGCTGACAAAAGTAGATGGTGATCAGGTCATATTGCCAATCAAGCTTCGATGTCCAGTGACCCCTCCCTATAAAGAAGTGTTCCATTATCCCCATGAATAGGTCAATCTGGTCATGGTATTGAAACACAATGGAGAAAAGATCATCTGATGGCAATGGCCCAATAAGGATGACCATTCATTGTTTACAGTGCTTATGAGCATCATTGAGGCTACGATATTGGCTGTTGTACAAACGGTGAATGAAGGTATTTCTCATCTCTCACAGAGATTCTCGAAATTGTGGGGTATCGGATGTTTGCCAGGCGACAATGAACCCCCACGAGTTGGAGATGTGGCTCCAATGAGATATTGCAATACAACACTTCCATCACTTTGATCGATGTTCGATTTGGAAGTCCAAACACTTTATTGTGTTTTTCTGCAAAACGACGAGGTTCTGAATACTCCAATACCCACGGCAGGATTATTTTCACCACTTGATGAAATCCTTCCTGAGGAGGAAAGAGATGATGGATGACATAGGCGAAGCATCCGATGAAGAATTAGCATCTTCCACACCCAGACCATGCAGCCTTCCATTGTCTCTGGTGAAATTTGTGGCCAGGGATAAACTCATCCAGAGGAGGCTTATTTGTCAAAAATGATATTTGACGATAGTTCAGAACAGGGGCCGTGCCATTGGGAATGATGACTATCAACTCCAGGATCCGGCGGAAGATAGTATCAATCGGCTGCGCAAGTATAAGTAGTGGGTCAACCCTCCCACTCCAGGTTCGGAAGCTCATCTGAAGCCAAATAAAAAGTGAAAGAAAAACTGAGACAATGGAAATCGTCATTGGCAATGTCTTTTGGGATTTGACTGGTAATGGGTTTTTGCTCGGATTATAATTTGCTTGATTTTTGCTGGTGATTTGTTTACTTTTTGTTTGATTTTTGCTTGTGTTGGTTTGGGGTAATTGGATCACAATGGAATAGGTTTTCTTATATAGTATTTGGGTAGTTTGAATTAAGATATTCATTGTCTCCTTGATGTTGTCAATTGAAAGCTTCAATGCTCCAAGATATATCAATTTTTCATGTCCACCATTCAGTGTCTGCACTATACCCAATGGGATTTCAGATGCTAATTGAGGTTCATTGGATGATTGTCATTTCAAGCTATCTTGCCGATGTGCTCAAACTCTACTGCACTGTTCAAATTATATTTTGGTTGTCAGAACGACAGATTCCATAGTCTATACCATAAATGTACACTGCGCTCTATTGCCTTTACCGTAAACATACACCACACTCTGGTGCTCTTGGTGTTTCAATCTTAATCTGGGCAGTGGTCTGCAGCCCAATGTTCCTGACAACAATTTTTGCTTTTTAGATGAATGAATATTCAGTAGCCTGTCATCTTTTCAAGCCATAGTACCTGTTCCGATCGGAGCAGTGAAAATCAGTGGGAACGTTGGATGGGTAGCTCTGTCCACCGTGTTGGTTGATCTACAATGAAGAACATCCATTTGATGACTATTATCGTCTTATGTTTTACTGTTTTCATACACTCTCTATTTTGTTCATTATATGCTCTGTATATTTCATTCATTCTGTTGTTATTACACACGCCTTTCCAATCAAATGACATGTAGGTGCAAGCATTCTCCACCTCCATCCGATTTAAGTCATTGACCATCAAGACATGACGAAGATGAAAATAACAAGCTCTCAGCAATTCCTCATATGTACAATCATCACCACCTTCATGATGAAAATGAAAAATTTTCCTCTCCAAGATATATCAGTAAGCGCTCGGTGTTGTGCCAACAGACTCCATCATGCTTCCAACCCCACACCCTGAGTCGATGAGAGGTCCATATTGAAATTGAAGACAATTATGAAATGGAGTAAAGGACCACAAAGATTTCTTGCAAGAAGATATGGACTCTGATAATGAGATGACAGTTTTTATATGCGTATCATTATTATTGCACATGACATGTAAGAAGAAGGGTGAGCACTCTGCGGTCCTGAGAGAGTTTTGGAAGGAGTTTACCTCTTTGAAACCTATTGACGAGGTGACAGAACAAACAGTTGGAGCAGAATACAGTATCCAACAGATGCTTTCTGGTGTTGAAGCATTGTGTCTTACCAAAGTGAAGCCTGTCACCCGCAGATATGCAGTATTCCATTACCCTTTCACCCCAAATCCTGTCAAAACCACCCTGATCCACATGTAGTGGTATCATTATGTCACAAAAGTCGATCCGACAATGAGAAACCCTGACCCTCCTCAGGCATACATTTCTGTGGTACTTATTCCATCCTCTCTACGACAATTTTGGTTTGACAAGTAATCAATGCTGTTGGCAAGATTATCTCCTCATGCTCGGCAATAGTCTATCAGTACAATGAGAAGGTGGATTCCTTTTATGGCTTGAGAACAATAGACCAGGATGGAGTCAAATGAAGCATCGCACACCTCCTCGATCGGGACCGTTTCACATGCCCTGAGCAGACAATAATGGTATGCCTTGAAACAATGTCGAAATGTGTTGTCCGATATATCTTTTCAGGATTGAAAGTACGTTTTTGCCGGCACCAACATTGTGGACCAACAATATAAGACATACTGTGCGGGAGTGAGACGATTGGAAATGAAACACTGTGGAATGATCAATTTGATCAATTTGACGTTCATTGTACTTGCTGCAACCGAGATTCCCCATTGCCTTGGAGTATAGACAACTGGGGAATACAAGGCACCAGCTGAGTTTGGGCCCAGTGGAGGTGCACATTGTGAGATCACATTGAATCATATTTGATTATCAATACTAACTGACGAAGGATAGTTGTATTTTGTCATCTCGAAGCCGAGTTCCATTCTACCTGCCTGGAGGTCCAACCAGAACAATTGAAGACGCCAAAATGATGATTTGTTGAAGGCAGATATGGACAGCAGTTGTTGAGGTGAATGCATCAATACCATACGATGACCAAGGAGTATACCAAGAGGAGTACCTGTCATATATGCCTGACACGCTTGCTGATGTTTCCGACAATTCACTTTATCATATGACCACCGAAGTTGATGCTGTGCACTCTGCACTCCTACCAAGTCACCTGCGACATGATATGATTTCCAGTACTGTTCATGTCAGCAGCACCAGCAACACCATCACCAACAATATCAATCACAATTGCAACGATGATTTCAATGTTGTGGACACCAGTAACATTAGTTCAGAGGATCATAGGAGCTTTGAATTCAATAAATCTGGCCTCAATGACTGTTGAGAGAGAGCGAATAGTATTCAACAGAGTGAATATACATGATGGACAGGTGACACTTATTTCGGTGATTGCAATATTGTTTTTTGGTTCTTAAGATCAATGTAGTTCTTTTTTACAATCGTTGCACGGATACGTGTGATCTTTAGTATAGTAATTGTCATCGGTCTGTATGCATTATTTAGAATCGCAGGTTTACTGAAAACATATTTGGGACGATAATTTGTAATATTAACTGATGAGATTTATGATAACCTATCATCTGTATATAAAAATTATTATCAGGAGAATAGATACTAACTTCAATCAAATGAACAGCATTTTCAATTTGGGTAAGTTGAGGAAAATGACTCTCATGAGTTTGGAAAATTAAGAGAGTGTAAGGGATGGCGATACAGATTAAAAAGGGTTTGAATAAAGACAATGAATGGGTAATTGAAACATCTCGATGATGAAGACAAGATCATGGTTTCTAGTTTCATATGGGGTCACGACCCCATTTGAGCCCATTGTATTTCACTTCATCAAAGTGTTGAAAAAAGTAGCATGGAGAGTTGGTGGAAATAAATACACAACCAGAGCTCATTCATTAAAGGATAACAAAAGCTTGCAAATATTGTTGCTACGATGCAATTGGCAGGCCCATTCTCGCCAACGCTGGCATAGTGTTTTGGCCTTCATGGGCGCAATACGTTCATTAATTTTAATAAACAAAAATCTGTTTTTGCTAATATGCTGCGCCTGTACTTGAAGTAATGTGCTCTGCTAAGGCTGAATGTGTCTTTATTTGAGATTTGACTGATGAATTATTGCAAACACTTTTTGATAAATGGTGGATCTCCACGAATATTCAAACACAAACTACGATTGGATAGAGCAGCGTCTGGCATGTACATGCCTAGCAATTTAATATACTTTGTACAAAAGCATTAAATGGCATCTCCAGCATCATTTGTATTGTCTGATATCAGTTTCTTAAACATCCATCTGAGAATGGAACACGACCTATGAGGAAACACCTTTCATCACAGGGATACAAGCACTGCAGGAAATGTTTACAGTCTTACTTTAGTTTATTCACTGGTATCCCTGGTTATGAGTAAGCACTGGAGGTACTCAAGAGGAAAGGGAGTCATGCAATCATGGTGGCAAGTGATTTCCATCAAACACAAGTTATTGACATTGCAAGATTTTACTGATAGTTTTGATGGACAGAATGTTCAAAATGGGCAGATGATGACTTTACAACTTGTGAATTCAATCAAAAAACCTGGAACCACTAGTTGCTGCTAGAATTTATTCTTGATATATTCCATGGAATACAATGACAAACCTCAAGTTTCAAAGAATATTCAATGTGTTATAATACAATTTGATTCTGTCATTGGCTGGTGCTTTCAGTAATATTTGCCGAAGAGAATACTCTTTCAAAATTGATGTAATCAAAAAGCAGTAGCCACCAAAAAATAATGTCAGTGTAGCATAGGATGGCTAGACATCCACCAATAAATTTGCCATTTTGTTAGTAATTGAATATTATATTGATTGCAACTGGTGCTCATGGGAAGTAGAGATTGTATTTCATATCATTTGTGGCAACTTGATTTCAATATTGTGTACTACAGACACACAACTATAGCTAAAATGCAAACCCACAGGTGCACAACAGACAGGGTATTTCAAAGAGGCACTTCAACCTGTTGATGATAATGATGGTTGATTACTTGGAAGAACTGCTGATGATGCCTCCTCCAACTATGGAATAACTTGGGAGCTACAATCTACACTTGAAATCTCCAGAATTGAATGGTTAGCATTACAAAACCATATACCATGCATGGCCCATGTCATTCAATTTGGTTCAGGGGCATTCAAGAGTAATCTGGAAGTAAAATGTCAAGCCATATCATGGGAAGCTGATGAGCATGTTGAGCAATTTGGAGAATATAAGAGTGTGATATGCACCACAAGCCAAAGCTGTAAAAGTCCAGAAATACAAGAATTTCCAAGGTTGCAGCCATGAAGCCTGGATGAGCAAAAATTATTGAAATGGTAGTTACTGCATACTATCTACACTTAAATTCTGAATACTGACTCTTGATATAGAAAAGAATGGTTCTGGTATCGATAACTCAGACTCCCAGAAGACGAAATGAGTTTCACAATTGGCAGAAATCCAATATTCAAATTGCAGTACTGCTTACCATGGGTGTGAAAACTGAGTGGAATATTGTTATGGAATTACTGGAGTGGGCATACAGATTGCGAGAGTTTACAAGCAAGTGGCTCAAAAACCCGAATTAAGGCTATTATCCACTGATATTTGCCTCACCAGACGAATGAATCATCATCAAATATCTAATGGGGGTGCTGAGGCCATTTCATTACTGGACGCTTTGGATATTGCAGTGGCCAAGAATCAACTTGCACAATGTTATTATGATCTATATTGACATATTTGATCATTTAGACACTATCATGTATGCTTTGGCAATGTCAAAACCTCTATGGAAAGTGGATCTGTACTTTGCTTTGATGTTTGCATGCCCAAAGCTGACCAAATATTACGTCAAAGTAATACCAGAAATGGGCATTCTCCTTTTGCAGTACATATCTTCAATCCATTGCAGAAGTTGCAATCATTTGGGAAGTGGAACAAGGCTATGGATATTAATCTTCAGAACAATTGGTTCTTTTACTCCGCAGTACAAGAATGCATTCATGAAATATGTGGAGGATGATTACTGCACCAAAGATTTAGTTACAACTGACAGACAATTCCATAGAGTACTGAATCATGATCCCTTCTCCTCAATATCAGTATCTGGGCCAGGTCAATGGATCCATGATCCATATCATTTGTCCAGTGATGATGAGTACTAGCCTGCTGCAAACATGGTGAAATTTATGTCTGGATGTAGTGATTGTGCCACACATTTATTGATGGCCACCTCATTTTTTTTAAATTCACCACCTAAGGTACCCAAAAATTGGTGACAAATTAATCCCAATCTTCATAATTATTATACTGATCCCTCCAAGATCAGCAGGGCATGTCGGATACATGACGTTACCAATTTGTGGTGACAACAGAAACAGATGAAGACAAATGACACTAATATAGCCAATATAGTGTGGGACATCTTCTTATTCATTCCACACAGGGTTAGAATCGAAGCCAGCTTTTCAATTGGCTGAATTTTCATTGGGTAGAGGCAGTCAAAAACTGCAAATAAAACACTTTCAAACAAAGTGGTTTTTCAACTGTTTGTCAGAAGCAATCTTGATTTTTTGGCTGGCGATATAGTTCAAATTGTATCTTCTGTATCTGATAATGATCATGAAATCAAGTCAGAAGCTGAGGAAAGATAGCTGTTCAGGATGGTCAAGGTGCATGACTTTCTGGAGATGTGGCTGGGCAGTAAAAACCTACAGGCAACGCAGAAGGCATCACACGTTCAAAACAGGCAAATGACTGCCATGCACTATATTTCAGACACAGAAGAGACAGTTAAAGCATTTTGGTCCGCCTTTCAATATCATGGAATTGCAGCTTTCAAATTGACTCAAATGTCACCACTCCTACCATCCTTATTACAGATCGACCTCCCTGGTGGCATAACCAATATCTTTAATATCCAACAAATACAAATGATCTTCTGCCATCTTGGCAAAGGTGATGATAAATGTTCAGCCAAAACTGATTCTGATAGTGACAATTGGCTCCATTGGAATGGTGACTTGGATGATGTATATCATAATGAAAATCAAGGGGTGGCTGACGATAAAGATAATATCAATCTATTCAACGATTATGATATTATTGATAATGCATAACAGTCACATTTACATGCCACCCCTACCATTGCAGGCTTTATCAGGCCAGTTTGAAAGTCATAGTGTACTGCAACTCTATTCGTTAACAACTCTATACCTATCATCACCCAGAAAACATGGAAAGCAAAAGGCCATAAATCATGGTAGAGCATAGATCTATATTTTATATGTCTTTTGGTTTTGTGTTTCTCATGATGGAGAATATCATATATTTTGTAATTCTCTTGGTCATCATTGGAGAATGTTTGATATTGAAGCATATATAATGAAAATACTATTAATACTGTATATTAGTAGAATATATACACTGGACTCATTGGAATATTGTTTGTACAACAATCAAGTTAAGTCAGAAGGTCAACTATATGAAAGATAAACAAAACATATGCAATAATGAGGCAATAGATCTAGTTGAAACTACAATATTTGTGGTAATTGATACATACCACAACATATTGGAATTTACCACTGCACAAGTTTAAAATCAATTTTGGCCATCTTTCTTCTACTTACAAAGTCAAATTACCATATTGTAATACACAATTAATAAATTGTACTTGTGATATTGAAACTAATTGTAGTGAGATTTGTAATGGTCAAAATTATAAATATTGATCATTCATTTGATTAAATCCAGCATTTCAAAAATCATATATGAAGTATTTTGTACCCTTTTTGGACCTATCTGTTGACCTGGTAATTTAGGTGGTTCCAAAATATGGAATCAACCTGGATGGTCCATTCTGATATCGTTCTAGTGGCAACCTGAACCATCAATTTTGAAATATTTCAATTCCAATCCAAACCCAGATTGGAGGCTTTGAGTTGGGACTGTTGCTAACTCTGGCTATTGCAGTTCTATTGAGAAAATACACAATTTGTACTGATACTATAGCGGAATGGGTTCCTTCCATCAAGTAACTATTTTTAATTGAATCATGAAGTTGATTCTCTTTTGAACTCAGTTATCAATCTGGAGTTTCAACACACCCTCTATAGTATAAATTATATTATCAATTTTGCCATCAATGCCCATTGATTTTGAATCTTTGAATTACAATCTTCACTTTATACCACAAATTGCCATATGCCTGGAATATGTTCCAAAGTAAAAGTTTCAAAAGAAGAGAGCAGAAGTTCCAACCCAATCTTGTATAGTTATATAGACAAGCAATCTGTTGTTTTTCTTCTCCAGGTATATATAATTGCACTTTGCACTCTCAAAATATGAATTTCAGAACCTCACCATAATATACTTTACTTTATAATTCTTAACCAACTTATATAGAAGGTAGATATAACCAGATTGGAATCTAGATGGCAACTATTTCTCATTGATAATGTTTCAACTCCAGTATACTGGACTTTTGTATTGAATTCAGAGTTAGTTTGGATATTTTTACAGACTCGTATCAATCAGCAAGCCACCATATCTGCTCTACTACCATTAGCTATGATAATACTGAAAAATTTAAAGTGATAGATTTCAGTGTAACCAGGAGTA
Source organism: Trichophaea hybrida (assembly GCA_015178995.1). Classification (NCBI taxonomy): domain Eukaryota; kingdom Fungi; phylum Ascomycota; class Pezizomycetes; order Pezizales; family Pyronemataceae; genus Trichophaea; species Trichophaea hybrida. The sequence goes on from WHVE01000116.1 coordinate 202,639, forward strand.
TAGAAAAGATCAGATTGTCCATAAAGAAGCTAATGTCTACTAGCTGAATACTTTCTCATTTACTTGCTGAGCACGTAGCAGTCATTCAAATATCTATCTATTAGTATACTATTCAGTTGCCACTCCCACAGCGGTTAATTAATTATGGTTATCCAGTTGCAAGGTCTTTTGCCCCCATACTTCATACAGTGTCTACATATAAGTTCATTTCAAGTGAAAATAATCATTTTGACCTGAAGTACTCCAATTTGTTGTCTGTTATGATATAAATTATATTGGCTGGACAAAAACCTAGGATCTCTATAGCACCCCCCGTAGTCATCATTTACCTGTCAGACCTTTGCACTTCTATTCTGATATGTTCAATTGGGATCAATAGTATTTCGCCATTAGTTTGTCTATCATTCTTATATAGTTTTAGCATTTAGTACGAGATTTTGAACAATATTTATCAAGTTGTATACTTTTGAAAATATGTTAAAGAAATAAAATCATGATAGAGTTATGAATTTCTGATATCTAGATGATTTTTAATATATTTCTGATGGATATTACATGAATCGAATTATGGACCATGAACCCTTGCAGGTTGCCTGTGAAAATTAAATTCAATTGTAATTGCTGTCAGTGGTATTGATTGTATGTTTGGGGATCTCCCTCTTGAGTTAATTATAATACAGGTATCTCCTTTTGAATATGGCCATTGTGGTACTGATGATTCTGTGTAGATCTGTTTGATTATGCAATAGTGTCTGATATTATCTTATTTTGGTTCTTGACTTTGCATTTGAATTATCAATTATTTAAAGCACATAGGGGTAACAATTGTAGGACCAATGGACCAATATATATGAAGTGAATCAATTATAGATTTGTAAATACTGTCTTCTGTATGATATGTTGCCTTCTATAATATTTAATGTGTTCTGTAAGGGCGAGTACGCCAAAGTATGGTTCTGTACTCGAGAGTAAGAGTAGATAGGATCACACACAAAAATAAGTTAAAAAGTGGAGTAGTCATTAAGTATGGTAGTAGGTAAGTAAAATAATTGCTGCAGTGCAATTGGACTCCAGCAGAGTGACTATATCCTGGGCACTTACCCTGCCATTGGCTGGCTGCCATTACATCATCATCCTCCTCTCAAACTGCAGACGCCCTGGGCTGCGATACCCGTACATGGAAAGAGAAAGAACGAAGATCTAAGCGTGTACGCCATTTTATGGCTTCATAAATCACACTACCAATAGGTACCGCTCAATGGGTGATCTCTCGGTGGATCCAGCGGACAGCGAAACTCCACCTCCAGTTGTAGGTGGTAAAAACCAATACCGACGCCATTTGTATCAGGCCGAAATCCAAAAACAAAAAAAGAAAGATATGATAAGAGAAGTAGAAGGCAAGAAGAAAACGTCCAATTGACCCTGATACCTCCAAGTCCACCTCTCCGAAACCAAAGCCATTCCAGCAGCAGGCCGTGTTCTAAGCCCACTGGTTAGGCAGGCTTCCAAGTCCACCTTCACGTCGATGGTTCTAAATATCCAAGGGGACTTCCAGTTGCTCCAGATCCGATCGATTGATCCCCGTAGTGCTGGCTCGGATGTGCTTGAATGAGTGAATGCAGTTGGCTTCCACCATCGGTTTGTCGTCATAGATTGCAGCTTTTTTCCCCAGCACTGAAATCCCGCTGGCCTCCATGGAGGGCACAGATGGCAGATTCCCTTGCATTTGAATGCGCTGGCCTCGTTTGAGAGCTCAGGCGGTATTCACTGGTGGCTGTTGATGCTTACAAAAGGCTTTGGACGAATTGACTTGTTCGAAGATGGCTCCTGGCCATCCATAGTCTTCCGATCATTCTCGTTGGTATATATTTCTTCTCATTGAATGGGACCGTGAATGTCATCTTGGGGGTAAGGCCATCGTGGATGGTAATGCATCTCTGCAGCAGTCAACTAGTATAATTGCAACATGTACTTTTCTTGGTCATAGCTGCTGCTCTTGACAGCTTTCGAATTCATTTACTTTTGCCAATTACATGTCTCTATGCTTTTGTAGATCCAAGCACATGGTAGGCCTTGTCGGTGATAGCCTCTGCACTCGGCATTGGTCATATGTGTATTCTCTTTCGGCTCCAGATTGACTCGTATATTGGCTATCCGGATTTGACTTGCCATTGCCATTTGGCCTCGCCAGAATGGGCTCGTGAATTGGTATCCTGGCCAGTTCCGGTGAATTGACATCTTTTAAGCATGGCAGGTGGATCACCATCTTTGTTAGCCCATCAACAATGACCAAGATTCCGTTATTCTCAGATGCAGTTGATTGGAGCAACTCAGTACAAAATCCATTGTGATATCCTCCCAGGGTCATGTCAGAGGTGCCAAGGGCATCATTGCGCGATATCGGGGCGTTGACAAGGTGGCTAACATCACGGCCACTGACGTACTTCCTGATGTGCGTCTCCAATGTGGGCCGATAGAAGTCTTTGTTACTCTGTCCTGAAGTGTTTGATCTACAGGAATGTATATTATCCCTTTGTAAGTCAAAGCTCCAGTGATGACCTTCTAATGGTTCCCCTCTTCAGGGGTGTTTGACATGGGCGAGTCGATGATCTTTGCATTAACGTTGATTGCCAAAGTGTCGGAAGACATGGACTTCTGAATCGCTGGTATGAGATTATTGTACGGTTTAACCTCACTTGGACAATTGCCAAGAGTCGGCCAATTGCCATCGCTTGTAAGGCCTGTTGTTTGTTTCTCGGTCATTCATGTGCTCCACTTGCTGATTGTATTATTTGTTGATATATCTAATTCGTAAGCATTCAGTACAAAGTCATAGTTACCATGTAATTCAGTGTGTTTGCTCTGTCAACAACTTGAGCTCTGAAGAATCTTTCGCAGTCGTCTCGTACGTCCATTCTGGAGTTCAGTCAATTCACATTCCGCACAGTTTGCGATTCCGACTGCTGATTTGTCTTGCTCTTGGCCACTAGTATTGAGTGCAGTTGACTCCATTGATATCATGGGTTGTAGGTAATTGTTCCATTTATTCCGTAATAAAGACCAGCATTATAGCCAGTGACTTCTTGTTCACTCCCAGGCTCCCGGTGCACTTGCACTTGATCCCATTGACTTCCTGGTATACTTGACCTCTGCAGCATACTTGGTGCCTCGTGGTTGTAATGGTGAGTTATTCCAGCACTTCCAGTGTGGAATTTGTCCGGAGTAGTATTTGCTCGGTTTGTGCAACGGTCATCCACCTCTTTTTTGTGATTGGCACTCCATCGATGGCTAAGTACAGCTCTTGCATGCAGTGTCGATTTTCATTGATTTGACTGTTTCGATTGCCATTAGTGCTTTGTGCTTCTGTATCTGCATTCGATTGCGAATCATGCAGCTTCATGCATAATGTGTTTTTTCGAGAATAGAGTAGAATTAAAACATAACTTGGTATATTCAAATCGGTGAGAAGACTCTTGTTATTCTTCACCAGAGTGTGCACAATTACTGTCATCACATGAGGACTCTGTATTACACGGCTTTCCCGTGGCTCAAAAAGTACCATCCCCCTAGCAGCCATATCTCATCGATTGATGATTGTGCAGATTGAGAGTTTGATATTCCACCCAGAGTTTCAAGTCGCCATCCTTCTTTGCAAAAATATTAGTGGATGTTGGCATGGCGTGACAGTCATCCCCTGCTTTTGGAGATCGGCACTTGTCGACAACTTGTGATTCTGGCGGTATGTACAGTGTTAAGTTTTATCTTGATTCTTTCATTCATCTTCATATCGATTTTCATATTGATTCTCGCTGATTCTGGCACTTTCAATTGCCACTGTCGTTTGATACTAGCGATTGCAATTGTCATTGTGAGTCATTGCAAGCAAGAGATCTTAAGATGTGGGCAGAAGTCAAAACAAAACCTTAAATTTCCATATACCCATGGACTATCCTTCCCCAAGTGTGTGCGATTGTATTGCACTCTACACTCGTACAACCTGCATATTATGGTCCTGCCATAACTCTGGAAGTTTCATAAAGGGTTCACAGACATATGTGCATGGTGATTGTGACAAGGTTGCCTTCCTTGTGTGCAAGCATATCGGCGCTGCCACCGGTGATGATGATTTCATTGGCTTGGTTCATCTCAATGTATAGGCCTTTAGAGTTCTTAACTCAACCTCCCACTGGTTATAGATCTGCCCAGATGGCATCTTGTGCCCAGGCTTCAGGTCGAACTTGCATGGTGAATTGAACAATACGGCAGAAGTGTCTCAGCCTTGGCCTTTATAAGACCTCCTGAATCTTCGAAAGTTGGTGGCCTCGATCGTCTGTAGGTACGATAGAAGCTGCTCGTCTCACTCCATCTATTTGCATTAGCTGTGCGCCTTGAACTTGGTCTGATGGAAGGTAAGGAATCCCGGGAGTAGCAATGCCAATCACACGTTCCACTGGACAGTAGGTGGATGGCTGGCTCCATTCGTGACTCAGCGAGCCGGTAGCAGTCATTCAAGGTTCCATAAGGATGCTCTTCTGCCGCAACTACCACCACTGCTCCTGCTCACTCATCCAGCTCATAGGGCTTCTCCTACTATTTGTGGTGCCTTCCATAGAAGCTCACACCAACCCTGAACAATCGCCAAATAATATGGGGAAAGCCTCAAGAATCTCGTTGCTAGGTAAAAGAGACTCGAATGCGGTAGCTCCGAGCAGTTGTATGTTCAACCGGAGGCTTATTCTGTTCACCGCCCTGCTGCAGCCAAACCTTCATTGCCTGTGCAGGTTCCAACATTACGATGGTGGCTGCCGGTGGCACTCCCACTTGGAGTTCGGAGGGCCATAGGTACAATGATATATTGATCGCCAGATATCTTGCCTAGGCCAGCCCAGAGGCAGCTCATACGGTTTGTCAACCAAAGGCTATCACATCAAACTTAAATGATGTTTATTCTCCTATATACAGAAGGTCAACCATTTGCCCAATGCTCATCAGCGATATAGAGGAGATGCATCCATTCCCAGTATGGTATACAATGAGTTCAATTTGCATCCATTCCTGCTTGGAGATTCGATGATATGAGGTGTGATTTTGCTCGTTTGGCAGCTATGTAATTGGCATATCTCAATTCGCTGGTGTTACTAGCACATCCGTGTAGTTGAATCACACAATAGAGTATTGGCTTCAATCTTGTTGACACTTTGGAATGTTCGGGGTTTAACATCCCACTCTGAGCTGCTTCATGATCTGAAATTGCAGCTCCAATATTTGGGTCTTGAACTCTGCCCATCAGTAGTCTTTTCTCTGTGAGTGCACTTCTGTGCAATGCTGATGTGCTCTGTAGGAGCGCTGACGCATTGTAGATGCGTTTCGGTGCCTGCACTAGGTTTGGAGAAAGGTAATTGCTATGTACGCATGTTTATGCAATGGTGGATCGTTCAATGGTAGCTCTGGTTTATATCGACTCGTCTTGGTCGCTGACGTCGCGTTGGGCTCAGTAGCCAAAATGGATGTATTGAGACATAGAGTTCAGTAATCATTGATCATTCATCCGTATGTGAATGCTTTCAGCGACAATAGAACTTCTCGGTGGTGTGACCATTTGGCCAGTGACGCGTCTCTCAGCGCAGATTGACCTCCGGATTTATTTCCCAATTGTCTATCAATCAACTCAAATAGATGGAATACTTCTCTCAAGTCAACACCCCAGTGATTATAATCCGCATGGGATCCAAATAGTAACATTTTGGAAAAGCGGTATTGTAGACCCAATGAATCAAGACGTAAATGAAATCATGGATTATGCTGGACTGTATATGGTCAATCCCTTTTTGACTTGTTTCGATCGTTTTTCTGTATGCAGTTGATCTCAGGAAATATGTTTCAAGGTCTCTTCGACTGTGACATCATGGCCAGTATCGCCGTTCTTGTGATTGAGCGACCTCCAGAATCTCGGGAAATTTTTGGTTGCAGTTAATTGACTTGATTAAAGAGAATACATATCCTGAGCGATCACTCTAGAGTAGAGATGATCCTCGGTATAAGTGTGTGTAGTAATGGGTTGCGACGTGTAGTGATTGTGGTCGGTGATGCGACTCTTCGACTGAATTGACCTCTGAATCACCTTGGCTTGGTCTCTGTAGCCGGTAATTGACTGAATATAGAGGTACTAATAAAGTTTCGATGCTTGTAGGTCTTGAAAAGTGAGGGGTCGCAACATGTTCAAAATTCTCATTTGGAGTAGGGTATTGTGCTGGTGACATATCCCTCAAGGCCAATTCACTGCCGAATCCCTTGAAATTGTCACTGCGGAAGTCAACTGACTTGAAATGGCAATACCTATCCTGATTTCTTGATCAAGTGATGACACTCTTTGTAGGTTGAGACTAGTAACGTTTTTCGAATTCTTGGGGGTGCCAGTGGTGGCAGGTGACACATCTCTCATAATCAATTCACTTTCAAAAAAGGCTTGGAATCCTTTACTTCATGTGCCATTGACTGTTGATTTGTTATGATCGTCCGATCGTATGCCATTCCTTTCAGCAGATGCGTTTCGTGGACTGTGCAGTGGTGGTATGGCTATTATGGCCTATATGCATCTTTCGAGACTAATTGACGCCCGAATTGTTTTGGAATTGTCTACTTTTATGAATTAACTGGATAAGATTGTAACATAGCTTGAATCGACAATCTGGCGATGATTATCTGTGTAGATCTGACGTGTGGAAAAGTGATCATGAATTCTGTGAGCAAAACATATCTGATTTCGATAAAGCAATCATAGTGTCAGGGTGAGTACACCAAAGTATGGCTCCATACTCGAAAGTAAGGATAGATACAGTTGCACATGAGAATAAGAGATAAAGTAGAGTAGTCATCAAGTATGGTAGTAAGTGAGTAAAATCATTGGTGGAGTGCAATTGCACTTCTGCAGAGTGAATATATCCTGGGCATCTACCCGGCCATCAGTCGGCTGCCTTTACATGTTCTTGTATTTGATTATATGTAAATACTCTTGCTAAATATATTTCAAATTCGTTTCAGGAATAGCACTTATGAACAGAAATATGGGTTCCAAGATTGATTGACTTCCAAATCAACTGAAAATGATCTCTATTGCCATCAACAACTGTATTGGATTAAACTTATAAAGTGTCAATAGTTGTAAGTTTTGAAAAGTGAAAAAAGGTAATATATCAAAATACTTCTAAAACAACTTCCCAGTATATTTCATAAGTGATGTTTTGTTTCTTGGAAGCAATCATTTATACTCTCAACTAGAATATCAATAGCATCAAGTCACTTTTGCCAGCTGTTCAAAAGCAACCATATTGTATACCAATATCATAATATTTCAACTTTGCTTCAAGTTGTTAGCTTGTGTTTGTAGTGGATCTTTTCTGTGAACACAGTTTTCATGGACTGAGATTTTGTGTCAACCAGCGATCTACCTTGCATACAGCAATTCTGTTGGAAGTAGATTATGATTTCCAATCATATATACCATTATATTCAACTGGTATACTGCTATATTTAGGTTATCAGTTTTAGTAGATATATGTAACTGCTTTTGAATGCCAATACTTTGTGTCCGCATTTCAGAACTGCTACTTCATTTTGTTGAAACAATCTGTCAAGAAATAATCATGTGATATATTTCTCCTCAATGATAATGAAATGATATATTTCTGATATGGCTCTACAGTTCTTGATAGAACCTCAATGGATTAAATGATTGTTGATATACAATATTTTCATTGAACAATCCTGAAGATGATTACCTAAAGGATGAGGCTATTGTAGCCAATAATATATCTGAAGGAAATAATTATATTCCAAATGATTTTGATATCATCTGTCACTATCAACCAAATCGATTGAATAGTAAATTTATTAGTACTAAATACTCCTACAACTGCTAGAATTCTATCCAAATATATGTAAAAAGGAAAAATCAATTTCAAGACATTCTCATATTGCTTATCATTTATACCTAGTGATTATTTTTTGTTATATGTTTCATTTTGGATAATATAAATAATACAATTGTAATCATAATGTATGATATTGTGATCAATACTGATTTCCACCTTGATTTTAATTTCAATATTCATATGGCCCCTGGATTCTTGCAATTAATTCATATGGCTGGTAGTCCATTACCAATATATATAGACCTTTTCCACTCTCACAAAGGTTAACAATATATAGCTATCATTCAACATAACTTCTCCAGGGGAATTGCAAATATCATTGCACGTTTGTTGGGAACATTGTATGGTTTTGTCTATATACCGATATCTCAAAAAAATAGAAATTGATGATCAGTTCTATATATGAAATATATTGGGTTTCTGAAGAATAAATGTAGTATAAAAATGATTGTATCTTCAGATTGAACAATAATGGTAAATATATCTATACATGAGAACAAGGAATAAAAATATATTATTGTAACATTACATAATGACTGGAGTACCAAATTTCTCCTGAAAATTAATGATATACTTGAAATTTATCCGGCCACCATTATATCAAACAGCCTCTGAAATCACACTTGGAGAATTAGAATTATAATTCATTGGCATCACAAGATAAATTTCTCAAATAAGCCTACAAGTCAGCCATTTCAACAATATATACTACTTTTTCAAAATAAAACATATAGATGATTAGACTAACAGTGATCATCAATAGATTGTCAATAATTTCAATTTGTATAATATCTTGATTACCAGAAATTTGTGTGCTATATTATTATTCATGTTTAGACCGATATATATATGCAATAACTGAAACTAAACATGTACTGATTCAATTATGATATATTGGAATGGCAAAGTATATTTGCATTGAATAATTATAAATGCAGGCCATATGAAATACAAATATATCTTCTATACAATAAGATATATGGACTGAACGATTAAACCAAATATTAAAAGAATACCAATAATTGGAAGTTATATAATATCTCCAATATATGGAACCTGATATGTGGTATTACTATTTTCACTATTTTGATAACATTGTCAACATATTGGTTATGGCTGATTTATTTGAAAAATCTCTGAAACAAATTTTATATAAATTAAATTACAAATTATTTGTATTTGAATATATATTCACATAAAATATCAATGAATATCATTATTTTGAAGCAAATATACTACTTGCGTATACAAAATATATAGACTATAGATTCAAAAGTCAGTATAAATATAGGGTTTACAATATTGTTTATAAAATGTATTTGGTTCAAATTATCTACAATAGTATTGTTTTCTATTACTATATAATCCAATTAGTTTCAATACGAGTGGATGATGGTTAGCATCAAAATTATATCCTCAAGTACATCGCATACAACAATTTCAATGGGAGAGCAATTGTATTGTACTGTATCAATTAAATTGAATTGGTAACTATGATTAATCCAAAACCAATTGTTGGTTTTCCTGATAAATATTTTCAAATAGGGAATATATATAGACTTCATATGTGACCCTGAACAGTATTGAAGAAACAATATATCAATATAATGTCGATAATATAACTCAAATTTGAAGTAGCTAATGAATATTATATATTATTTATCATGAAACTTCATTGAAGAAAATACTTCAAATATCTGCCAGATATCATATATATACAGCTTTTCATGTCCAACATTCATTGCTACAAATTGTTTATAGAAGTAAATATATAAAACATTATAATATCTGTATACAAATAGATTTTTTTGGTAGCAGTTCAATTCAAACTCTTTTCAACCCTACTTTCACATTCCCTTTAAACTGTTTTTCAATGGTAGATGCAATTTATATTGAAATGTTATTACTCAATACAATATACTCTGGCAAGATAGATAATATCTTTGTTTGAAATTTAACAAATATAATATTGCAAAATATATCATATAATTGGCAAACAATAATGAGAGTTAATATAATATATACAATTGCATGAAGCAGCTTCGAATATATGTCTGCCTGAAAATTCCAAAACTTTGCCGAACAATAGCAACTAGCAGCACTAGCCTCATTTATATCATATAACATGTAGTTCTTTCGTATTTATTCAACAATGGAACATATACCATGGGAAGATACTTCATATACAATATACATAAACTTCAGCTGAATAAGAAAATAGAATCAGATATATATGAATAATGAATTATACAGCTTGTAATATGTATGGTGTAGTAGAAGTTGGAAAAAAAAGCTGTTAAAGTATCATTGTGGCAAGTAGTGTTAGCAATGGTTCCGTTTTCCAACCGTTTCTACTATAGTGGTTCCAAGAAAACCTAGAACCAGCCAGTTCAGTTCATGTGTTTACCAAATAGTTTTCTGAATTAAGTCCATGAATATTCATCAGAGAAATCAGTATTTGGTATGTCAATTATGCAGTTTTGCACGACGCTTCTTTTGATTTACTCCGATTTTGCATATATCCAAATTTCAGCAAGTGGCTTTGAAAAATGTGCTATTTTGGGTCCAAAAACAAGGTTTTTTCACAATTACTTGCTGAATTTTAAAGATATCGAAAATTGGAGAACACCAAAAGATATGCCATGCAAAGCTGCATATTTGATATACCAAATGCTAAATTATCTGACAAATATTCATGGGCTTAATTGGACAGTGCACTTGAAACATCGTTGATTTTTGATGTAGTAAGGGTGTTGCTATACATACTTATATAACTGGCTGGTTTCAAATTTGGAACCATTGCTAACACTAGTGGCAAGTTATTTTAATCCAATATAAGCTGATCAAAATGCAATATCCTGTGGATAATATGAACAGATGAAATATGCAAAACATATAAACCATAACTTTCCAACATGTGAATTTGATCTATAAATCTGGAACTGCTATTAATTACTGGAATATATATCTTGATATATTTTATACAATAAAATGATACATCTGGAGATATGACAGTTGTTTACTAATTTATAGAACGATTTGATTCCACCATATACTAATTCTCCAGGTATTAATTGCCACAAAGATTAGTTTCTAACAATCAATTTAATCAAAAAGCAGTTGCCAACATCAATTTATGTTAGTCAGGTAGTAGAAAGATGTATGTGTTCTTGCTTATTACCAATGATATCATTTTTAATTGATTATATTTTAAAGAACAACATATATTTGAGGTGGTTTTATATTGTATTCTTATTATATTTTATATCCCTCACTGATAACAAGTTAAAGGCTAACAAACAGAGAAGTAATTGATTGAACAATGAAGTAGTTACTGGAATATTTCAATCTTACTAATATTTGTGTAATTGACATTATACCTTATTATACTTTATTAAAGAATACAGTAACTCAATACCTCTAACCAACAATGCAAATCTCTGGAATTAAATATCCAGTATTATTAAACTATACACTAGGTTTGGTATATAACATTCTGCATTATTGATATATATTTATTTTTGGCGTCTGGGCAAAAGTTTAAACATAATCATGTGAAATTGATAAATATAATGAATAATTTCGAAAAATCAGAATACAATCCTGACTATAAGTGCAACGCAGCTAAAGTCAGAAAATGCAAGAATCTTCAAGATTGATTTCATGAATTCCATATTTGCAAAAAAAATCAAACGATAGTTATTGTATGTTATCCACACTGCAATTGTCTTGACTTATTATTAATTCATTACAGAGAATTTGAAGTATTAATTACTTAGACTCCTAAAAGACCAAATATATTTTTTGACTCCAAAATATCAAAAGTTTGAATTGCAGTACTATCTACCATAGATTTGAAAATACAGTAGAATGAACTTCAGGAATTATCAGAGAGGATATATAAATAATAAGAGTGTATATACATATATCTCAATAATTTTAATAATGGTAATTATGTGCATTTGTTTAAAAGAAAGAATCAATTGTTCATGTCAACTATATAATGGATATGTCAAGGTTTTTAAAATACTGACTACCTTGGATAACAAAATGGTATACAGTCACCTTATACAATGTCATTTTATTGAATAATCATATATTTATATATTTTGGTAGCTTTATCAATAGTTTGGCAATGAAGAAAACCTAGTAGAGGGAGTATTTATATATTGCACTGAAGTTTATATATAATAGGCTGTTCAAATATTACTTTAAAGTGATACTAGAGTTAGATACACTTCTGTACAAGACAAATTTGTGATTGTTTCAAGAAATGGCTATTATTTGAAAAGAAAAACCAAACTGTAAATTCTAATCTTGAGAATAAGAGTTTCTTAAGTGCCCAGTACAAAGAATTATTTACACTATATATAGAGTATAGATTTCTTAGGAAAAAATCAATCTATATCTGACAAACAAAAAATAACAACAAATCCTCATCTATTCTCTTTCAGACCAGTTTCTGGAAATGCTCAATAGACTTCAAATCCATATAATGTAATCAGTAATAATGAATTCAATATATCTATCAATACAGCAGAGTAAACTTCTGGGCACAGTAATTGTACTGAACAATTATTCATGGCCACTATACTATATTTGCAATTGCAACCCAACGTATCCAACATGTGAAAACTTATTAATTTTATTTTCAAAAATTATTTCAACCAACTTATAACCATTTGCAGGGTACTCTGTACACCTGACATAACTGATTGCTGGTAATAACAGGCAATAAAAAATATAAAATATTACAATCCTACTATGATAGTATGTAATATCTTTGTATTTATGACACATAGAATTGTACTAGATGCAAGTTTTGCACTTGGCCAAAATATTATTGAGTACAGATCTACCAAAACTGCTGGTGGAATACTTTGAAAAAAGTAGTTGTTGAACAGTTTTCCAGAACTAATTACGGTTCTTTAGTTGCTATTACTTCACAATGGATTTATGAATCTATAATAACAATTTCATTATCTAAAAAAAATTGAAAAAAACTATTGTATCGAACAGTTTGAATTGAAAATTTTTTTGCAATATTCAATAATAGTAAAAAACAATAGAGAATTTGAAAAGTATTATATACTCATATTGAGTAAATATCAGCTGTGGAGAATATTTCTGATACTGAAAAGACAGTGCAACCATTTTGGGTAATATTTAAAAATGGTAGTATTGCAGCTTTTAAAATGATTGAATATTCTCCATTTCTACTATCTTTGTAACCGATGGACCCCCCTGTTGGAAAAACTAATACTATGAATATCTATCAAATATGTAGAATCAACTACCATCCCAATAAAAGTGATTATAATTGAACTACTTAAACTAATTGTAATACTGTTTATTGGCTCTACTGCAATGGTAATATGGTAATACTGGAAATATTACTTCAGGTTTATAGATTAAAAATAGTTTCTTACTTGCTTCAGCAGTTGCTTTGAAAATAGATAAGTTAAAAGTTGTATTTAAAATATAAATAAATTATATGACAATTCTGAATAAAAACAATGGATTTTCCAAATATATATGGTGTTAAGGCTTGTTCTTTCTGCCAAGATGTTTGATATCTTTCCATTTTTACAAAACCAAAAGATTTTATACCTTTATCATCAATCTAACAAAAACTTCTATTTATACTTTTTTCTAAAGCAGCTATACCTTCAAACTACAGTTTATACCTTTACAACTTTTAAGGTTTTCTATTTCCCAATCTTCAATTATCTTTATCATTATGGGATTATAATTTGGTATCTTATATCACTTGTAATATGAACCCCTTGAATGTTCAAATCTGAACCAATAGTATTCTTTTGCACAGATATGCTCTGATTAAATGGACCTGTTTGAATTGTGAGTCATCTTGCTGTTTACAGTTGATGTATATTTTTCAACCTGTAATGGATAATAGTATTTTGGCTGGTACTATTCAGTTGTGTACTAGCTATCCATTTGCAATGAGCATATATTTTTTAACTTCCGACAGTAATCAACTTCTTGGTCAATACTATACAGCTGTGTTTTGGCTATGAGTTTGTCAATGGCCAATGGAAGAAGATTTGACTAAGACTATAAACTGATTGTTGACACTTATGAAAAGTATGGGTGATTATTGGCAAGCCATCAAAATAAATTGACTATGGTATCCCAGATGAATGATGGCAAATAATATCCTACTCAGAAATATTGCATATAATATTGTATAATTCTTCTCTATATTCGCCAGGTCTGGCAGTCTTGAATGATTCAAAACATGAAGAAAATGATTAGAATACAGATGATCAAAATGATATATATATATCTAATAATTCTGATATTTTTGATGAGGTTAAATAGCTAAATATATATATTACGAGTAATACTCCCAATATTTTAAACCCATACAAAAGTTCAAGCATATTGTAATTCTAGTTATCATGATATTTGTAACTGTTAATATATATGCAACACAGCAGGGAAAAGGAAATATATAATATTAGAAAAGTAATATCAGTTATTATTTTTTTTGGCCTTTCAGTTTCTTATAATGAAGAATTTAATTCATTTTGCAATTTTCTTTGTTACTATAGAAATATTATATCTTATAGTATATATGGTAAGTAGGATGTTAAAATACCATATTCAACTGAATACAAAATTTACCACTAATGAACAGTATCTAAACATGTATAATCACCAAGAATTAATGCTGGATACTATATATTGTGAAATATTTGGAATGCCCCATCATAATCTGTCAAAGTTGATTAAATAGCTGTAATGGTCCTTCATGATATGTATTAACGACAAATCAATAATTTTTGATACGATCATATAACTACTACCTATTAACCAATATGCTATATTCATTTAAAATGACTTTCAATACTTTATACCAAACAAACAGTACAGCTAATAATATTGTTCAATAAATTTTCAAATTCATATTATATGTAAATTACTGAATAACAAAGACAGTTGACCATCAATATTCATTACTTGGATAGATAGCATCATTCAATGAAAAGTTTACCTGGTTACTATTGCTGTATTATGAAACTATATTTGAATCCATAAAATAATCCATAATTTTGACCAGTTTTAAACTTTGCAGTCCACCCTGATCATCAAATTGGGTTTATTTCTAGTAGCACCAAGTGTTAGCAATGGTTCCAGATTTGGAACCAGCCAGTTTTATAGGTCTGCATGGCAATGACCATACAATATTAAAAATCAACAATTTTTTCAGCGAACTGTTGAATCAAGTCCATGAATATTTGTCAGATAATTTGGCATTTGGTATATTAAATATGCAAGTTTGCATGGCGCATCTTTTGGTGTTGTCCAATTTTCAAGATCTTTAAAATTCAGCAGGCAATTGGGTAAAAACCTTGATTTTCAGCCCAAAATAGCACTGTTTTGAAAGCCACTTGCTGAGACTTTGAGATATGCAAAACTGTATATTTGACATACCAAATACTAAATTCCCTAATGAATATTCATGGACTTGATTGAGGGAATTGTTTGGCAAAAACCCAAACTGAACTGGCCAGTTCCAGGTTTTCTTGTGACTACTATTCTACAAACAGTCTGACAATGCAACTATTGCTAACACTAGTAGTATCCCAAACTTTCACCATGGTAATAGTTTGATTGCAAAATGCATTCTGACTGGAAACTCAAGATTGTGACTATTACTAAAAATTTATATAGCTGTATAACAAAATATTGGAATCAGAACATATAAGTCGTTGCAACAGCTTTGGTTGAAAATAGATTTTTGTAAGACACTAAAAAGAAAGGTTCAAAATATGTGGCAAAGAGTGTCAATGCATTTTTCAATACCACTTGATATGGTAGTACAGTACTATATTTCAATTGATCCAAATTCAATAGTATAATATTGTATAACAATCAAATATTGGAATAAGTTAATATAGGCAGGTGTTTATAAGAAGGGTCAACAGAGTATCAACAGAATATTAACAGAGTATCAATGAAATATTATGAAAGTATCAATATAGCCTGAACAGATTCTCAACTGTAATGTGGGTATCTGAAAGGTGTGACTTATATACAGCTGTCTTCCTTAAGGTTGTATATATTTTAAGGATAATCTTTGTACTCTTTGTTAATTATAGCTTCAGAGAGATGACTGCCAGTTACCATATAGTTTGGAAATTTTTTGACGATATGGTGTCATCGGACACAACTGCCAACAGGATTGTATTGCAGTTGTGTTCTGCAGCATTGGTGCACATGTGAAGTATGGAGAACTTGCATATCTTTCTCAGAAATGGGTATATGTAGTAATTGGTAGTAATATTTCTAAGGTAAGAAAACTCTATAATATTTCAGGTTTGTTGTCAACTGTGTTTGTTCTGACTATGAAGTGTGCTGCTAGAGCTCACCCTGTATTCTACTGGAGGCTGAGATGGTCTTGTATACAACTGCAGCCAATTTGACCATTCTTATTCAGAGGTACATAAGTGTGGCTTGATATTACTTGTCCTGACATGTATGATACATGCATAATGTACAATCCATTTCTACATGGGGGCTCCACCAGTATTGCTGGGGCTCAGTCTATGCACACCATAATGATATCAAACATTGACAGTATTGTTCTTGATAGCAACACAGGGATTTGTTTTTGACAACATATGTTCCACAGTATTATCAGGTATCCCAAACATTGTTCTGTGGTTGTTGGTTTTGCCATGATCTTGTTGTTGCCACAGAATTATTACTTTTCTTCATCACTGGCAGTGTGTACACTGTAAAGTACTCACGATTTTGGCAACATTGCTGATGAGAGTGTTCAACCACAACATGAACTTTGTTATCTTATCTAAATATCAAGTGGAATGGTGGATGGCAGGAATGTAAATCCCTCAAGCTTTCAGTTGCCAACCGGCTGAAAGCTTGCAACAAATGTAATGTGCTAGTATTTGATATGTGGTATGGTAGGAGCACTTTTACGGCAAATATGGCAAAGTGCAAAAGATCCTTGGGCCAATATCTAGTTCCAGATATCGATATTTTAGGCAGAGTAAATGCCCACGGTATAGAAAGCTTAGACCCGTTGAGATCATTTCTAGAAAGAGCAAAGTCCCTTTAACAAGATTAGTATAGTCTGTCCAACCGCACCAAAAGGCTCTGTTGAGGCCGAATAACTGGTTTGTCCAACGATGTACTATAATGCAGATATCGTTGGTCTGAAACATGATATACAACTGACCAGGAGGTCCCCACAAACGCATCATGCAGCATTGGCTGTATAGGTAGCACTAGTGGGCTGAGCCGGAATTGTCCAGGCTCATTTCTTCCTAATGCTATTTCATGTTTTTGCCTGTTTAACCGGTGCTATGCCCTTATTGCTGTTGGATCAAAAGTAAGTGCTGTCTCTATAAGGAATTGGATGCCCTTGCCAAGACCTGGTATTGAAGTATACAATATTTGATGGCATTTCCGCCAGGCTATGTTGGGCCTCCTGCTCACTCAACAGCTGTACCCACAGGGGTGTATTCTCTGACCACACAACCTTTATCCAATAGGGAGTGGCAGGGTTTTGCTAGACGATCATACCTCACACATATGGCAAGGGGAAATCCCTAACAGTATCTCCCTGTTGAATTAGGATAACCTCTACAGACATTTCAATATAAGGAGTGTATGAAGTAATAGAAACCATTCAATGAAGTAGATATCATATAATATTTTTTGAGATATGGATATATCCACCTTGTGTATTTTAAAACCAAAATTCACAATAACAATAAAAATAACCACCACATCCTTTTGTGCAGTTTGAGTTAAACAGATCAAATTCATCTCTGTCTGGTCTTCAATGGTAGAGGGTTTTTCCATTCTTTGTTTTTCTCGATTTGTGGGTTTTGATCATATTATTCATCAATCAGCTCAGATTCCATATCAAATAGATATTCCCAAGATTTCCAGGTATTTTTGTCCTTAGAAAAACCTGTCCACTTGACCAGGAATACATATTTGCAAGGATTGTCTTCTGCTGGACCATTGGAAACTCTGGGTTCCATCGTTTATTATCTGCTTCGACCAGAGGTATATATTTTGCTTTCAGATTCTCTCGGTACAGCTCTAAAAGAGCTACATTAGATGATGGGGGTGTTTTTCACATTGAAGAAAGCTCTAATTGATATTATAATTTGATTCTTCTGCCTTTCAGAGTCTTGAATAGTCTGTATAGTTTGTTTTCCAATGTTCAATATTGTTGTATTTTTCTGATATTGCATCTGTCCAAAAATACCATTTTGTGAACATTATACTGTGGTGCTGGCTTTTGCTTCCAATCATAGTAGCTTCCCATCATATCTCATGATGACTCTAACTGTTCTTCATGTTGTTAATCTGGCTTGGACAGATATCGAGCATATCATTCTGACTCAGGGTTTTGAAAATATACTTCCATTGGCCAATTCGTATAATGTTCATAACTATAATTCACATGGAACAGGGTTATCTTGGTAGGCAAGTATCGTGAATTGTTGTAGAAATCTTTTGCCATTCGCTACATTTTGCGCAGATTGCTCTGTTCATAATTGTAGTAGGTTCACTGAATCTGTTCAGCTGTCTGGCTAGGTCATTCTGTTTGTGTATCTGTTTATGAGTTAAACACCGTTGACATAGATCAAATAATGCACAGGAATTGGTAGTGGTCTGCTATGATATATCCCTTGGATACTTCATCACACTCAGATACCATATCAAGTGGCAGACTGTGATACTTCCAAACATGATTCAGAAAAAGTTGATTCACAATAGTAGATTTTGGTTTCTCCATTCAAATGAAAGGGGCTATCATTATTAACTTATCTACCTCTACCATTATGATTTCCTTGATGTTGGACTCAAGCAAATCAGTTATATAGTTCACCGAAATCTTGGTCTATGGTATTGATAGTAGTGTGAGTAGAGGTAGTAGACCATGTTTGGCATATTGTGGGCTCATTGTTCATTGCCATAAGTCACAAATATTGCACTGTTCTCTAATGGTGTTCTCTATATTGAGCCAGTCGAAAATACTTGTGATGAGTTTGATTGTGCATTTGAATTTGAAGTGTTCAGCAATTTGACAGCCATATTCTAGTTTCGAAATCTCCATTCAAAAACCCATTGGTGTTAATAGCCTTTGGTTGCATACAGATATTCCATTTTCATTTGTTTTGAATATTTGTCAACATTCTGTTCCTTGTTCTGAATCTTCCATAGTATCTTCCAATACTTTTCATCCTGATCTATTTCATTCATCCAATCTTCCTTTATTGTTGCTGTCCAATTGGTTACTGACAATTCTGCCAAATATATTTCCTTTGAATTATTGTCTTTGATTTCCATCACTCCAATTTCTAGCCATCCTTTGGAACTGACTAGTGGTTTGTGAAGAGTTGAAGTTGAACATTCCTGTTTAGAAATGAACTCCAGGCATCTTGACAATGTATTAGCTTTTCCATCGATGGTTTCTTTCCAATATATCATTTTCAAGTTGAATTTTTGTCATATTTCTGCCCATTGTACTTGTTTATGATGAAGGTAATTCATTTCTTTGAAATATGGTAAATTCAAGTGATCAGAAAAGACTATGGTAGTATGTAATGCTCCCTGAAGCAAACAATGCCACATTTTCATTGCATATAAGATTGCCAGTATTTACATATCAGATATTTGATAGATTATTTTGGCTGGTAAGAGCTTCTTCGATATAAACGGGACTGAATGCATATTTGTACTCTTCAACTTCTGTGAAATAATGGCTTACATTGCAGAGCCTGAAATATTTATTGGAACTATTGCCAGTGAGTCTTCATTGTAATATTGCTGAATTGGTGTGTTTTCTGCTGGGATAGTAAACATATCTTATAATATGCATCTTTTTGATCTTCTCCAAACACAAAATTTTTTCTATTGCCTTCTTTAGTATCAGTGATAGGGGTGCCAATTCTGGTGTATTGTTTGATAAATTGTTGATGAAAATTCCAAAGTCCTAGCATGATCTGGATGTCTGTCTGCATTGTTGGCATCGATCATTTGGTTATAGCTTTCTTTGGAAATAGAGACAATTCCAATGCAATTCTGGACACGAGCAAACCTAGGAATTCCACATGTTGTTTATCAAATTCACACTTGCCAATTTGCATTACCGGTTCATTGTCTTGCAGTACTTGTAGTATTTTTCCGACATATTGGCGGTATATATCCTTGGTTAGTTTGTTTGCAATAAGAATGTAATCTATACAACACACTGTGGTATTTCTGTGGGGTTGGAAAATATGTTGAACCATTCTGTTCATCCATCGTCATCAATAAGTAGCTGGTGCATTGGTCAATTCCAATGGCATGAGTCTGTATTCATAAGAAATACATTGGATTCTAAAGGCTGTTTTCTATTTATGGCCTTTTGCTATTCTGATAAGGTGGTATCTTAACTTCATATTCAGCTTGGTAATTCCAAATGTTTCTTTCATTCTGCAATTTAATTGCTTGGTTGAAGGTTGAGCCATCCACTCCTGAATGGTCGAATCATTTAGTGTTTGATAGTCAATCCAAAAATACAGGCCTTGACCATTCAATTTTAGTATGAATATGATGGGGCTTCCTCTCTGCCCACTAGAGGGTTGAATTGTTGCTGCTCCTATCATATGGTTGATATATTCCATAAATAACTTTTCCTCATTATATTAAAGTCAATTAATTGGATCAACTTTAATCTGATCATCTGGGACTTTCAGGTTAATTCTGTGATCATGTGGGCCATGTATTGGTAATTTCTTGGATTTATGAAAATCGAACAAGAGCTGCAACTTTTTGTATCAAGGGGATAATATTTCAACTAGTCATTTTATTGTTTTGAATCCTATCAAACAAAAGTTGATTGCATCATCTTGCACAGCTACCCTGTCACTATATGTGATCTTCTATTCAGGGTACTATCTTTTTTGTCTGTAACATGGACTTCAACAATCTGTGAAATATTGATTCCCATTGGTTGTTCCTTCAATTATATATTGTGTCAAATACCACACTGGTATTTGAATGTTGTAGTTAGCTTGCATTTGAACTAGCTCCAAATTTTCAAAGGTTGGATGGTTTCCAAATGCTCAACCTAGGGGGATTGTATATATTCCTGGGAGACTACCCTTATTCCTACGGAAATTGTTTGCTTGTATTGTATGTTTTCTCCTTACGAGATATGATTCAACTGCCTGTATAGATTTAAGTGAGAGTGTAAAGAATGTGGATCGGAGATCTAGCATTGTTCATATGAGCAATTGCTGAATAGTGCCTGTTCCATCATGGTAGTGTACAAAACACTTCTGGATTGCACAGCCACTGATTATTGTTTTAGGGATTTGGTAAAGTTTTTTGACTTTATAGAAAACAAAATTGTTTGATGTGTTTTATGACTTAACTTGGGCTGCTGCTCCAGTCGGATACTACTTTTGTTTTGATGCTCTGCTTGAGACAATTGCTGGGCTGTATCCGGTTCTAATATATTAGTAGAGAGGTGTACATACTTTATTGGTATAGCATTGTTGTACAGCTACTAATCTGCTGTTTCATTTCTACTGGAATCTGCAAGCCTGAGACCAGAAACTATATCAGTCTTTCTTCTGCCAAATCTTCCGAATCCTTCCACTATTATTTGGCACTCCTTGGTCAGTATTTACAGTATATAGTATCAGCAGCAGTCTCTATCTGGAGCCTCTGGTGCAGGTTCAAGTTGGAACCAAATCTTTTCCAAATTAATAGTTTGGATAACCAGTAGAACTGACCCATCAAGAACAGGCTGGGTTGACTCCCCATTTTGGAACCACCAATGATCATGTATAATATAACAGGTTGATAAGCAGGTCCATGATATACTGCATTCAACTTGTAGAATGTTGTATATTATGAAGTGAGGGATATTCATTGATTCGTTTGAGAGTCACCAACCATGTTTCAGTAATATTCAATATTACAACAACAATTTGTAAAATTTGTTTTTTAATATTATAGCTTAGCTTTATTACTGAATGAATAACAGGCTATACTACAATATTTTAGGTTATGTTGTAGTAAATCCAAAAATTGTGTGCTCATTATGAAGTCTGGCAAATATTGTTCATATCGACAATATATATATCTATTGTCCAATTATTGCCATTGTTTTGTATACAATATGTTCATCTGATGAATTTTTACCATGTGATAGTACTTAAATATTGTTTAAACCATATCCTGATACATAAAGCTTTTGTATACCATTGAATGAGATTTCAAATATTGCACTGGTGGAAATGAATAAAGAGTAGTTGATTTGTTAGGGGTTGTAGTTATGATAGTATATTTAGTGTGAGCCAAACAATTGATAATATATATTAGTATGATTCAATACAGTATATTCTTGGATATACAGCTAATAAAAACTTGTCATAGTAATTACATGGCCAAATAATTGTTTGCGATACAGGCATAGTGTATAGTTAAAGCTAATTGCAAATTGAGTGGTTGCCAACGAATATAATACAATTGTAGATATATTATAGAATGTATGTATCAATAATTTAAAATGTCATTGTTTAGTACTACTTGTTCGAATTATGACTTGAATAATACAAATATCAGGCATAACTTTTCAGTTCACCATAATATTTAACTGTATAATTGCATTCCGCAAAATAGCCAAATAATTTATATCAACCAACTATATTAGCAAATAGTCAGAATGATATATGGCAAAAATATTCTAAAATGAACTTCAATAGAGTGTCAACAGTGTTTAGTTGACCTTCTTATATACGTGCACAATCATACTTGGCACAATGTACATATCAATCATGTCAACTGAATTTATAAGGCAATAGTCAGGGTAACGAATTGTAAGATTGTAGATAAATGAGCATCAATAGAGCTTCAACACTTTTGAGTTCACCATCTTATTTAAGCATACAAAGATATTTGATGAAATAGTCAAATCTGTTATATTGACTGATGTTGGTGGCAAATGATCACAACAAAGTGTGCCAAAATATTCTGAAAAGATTGTCAACAAAGCGTCAACTGTTTTCAATTCACCATCGTATTCAAATATACAATCCCATTCAGGAAAATAGTCATATCAGTCAAATTGACTGACTGTATTGGCAAATGAATTCCATAAAGTAAAACACGAATGTACTGAAATAAGTGTCAACTGAATATCAACACTGTTCAGTTCACAATTTTGTTTAAGTATATAATTGCATTCAGTGAAATAGACAAATCTGTGGTATTGACTGGCTTTTTTGGCAAACGATCAAAATGAAGTATGGCAGGAATATTCCCAAATGAGGGTCAACAGAGTATCAATATATGTCAGTTGCCCAACTTGTTTAACTATATGATCAGATTCGTCAATATAGTTGTATCAGTCATATTGACTGGCATTATCAGCATATGATCAGGATAAAATCTGGTAAAAACATACAATCATAAGTGTCAACACTTTCCAGTTCACCATCTTGTTTAAGTATCTGATTGCATTCAGGAAAATAGTTAAATATATTATATTGAGTGACTTAAGTGGCAAATGATCAGGATGAAGTGTGGCAAGAACATTGTAAAATGAGTGTCAACAGAGTGTCAACACTTTTCACTTCACCATGTTGTTTAAGTATACAATTGCATTTGTCAAAATATTCAAATCTGTTACATTGACTGACTGAATTGGCATATAATCAGGATATAGCATGGCAAGAACATTCTAAAATGAATGTCAACAGAGTAACAACATATTTCAGTTCACCATCTTGTTTAGATATACTATTGCATTTGAGAAAATAGTCAAATCTGTTGTATTACCTGATATCATTGGGAAATAATCAGGTTTAGATATCGCAAGAACATTCTGAATAATCATTAACATAGTGTCAACACTTTTCAGTTCACCATATTGTTTAAGTATACAATCGCATTTGGTAAAATAGCTGAATCTGTTATATCAACTAACTTTATTTACAATTGATCAGAATGAAGTATGGCAAAAACATACCAAAATGAACATCAACAGAGCATCAACACTTTTCCGTTCACCATTTTATTTAAATTTACAATTGTATTTGACAAAATATTCAAATTACTAGTATTGACTGACTTTATTGGCCAATAATCAGGATTGCGTATAGCAAGAACTTAGTACAATGAGCGTCAACACTTGTCTGTTTACCATCATTTTTAAGTATTCGATTGCATTCTGCAATATAGGCAAATTATTCTTATTGACTGACTATATTGGCATATGGTCAAGATGATGTAAAGGAAGAACATTCTGAAGTGAACATCAACAAGCATCAACAGCAGATTAAAATGCGGCTTGTAATGAACATCAACTCCCATCTGGTTACCACTGTATGATAGCATATGATTGCATACTCCAAAATAGATGATTCAGTTATAATAACTGATATTTAATAAGAAATGACTGTGTTCTAGTGTTGTATGAATATTCTAAAATGAGTGTCAACAGAGCATGAACATTTGCCTGTTCACCACCTTTTTTGAGGGTATGATAGCATTCTGCAAAATAGTCAAATCAGTCATATGGTCCAACTTTATTGGCACATTGTGAAGAAAAAGTAATGCCTGAACGTTATGATGTGGGTGTCAACAAGCGCCAACTGTGGCTTAAAATATGGCTCAAAATGAGCATCAACCCTCTCCAGGTCACCACTAAGTTTTATGATAGCATATAATTGCACCCTTCAAAAGAGATGATTCTGTCATAATGACTGACTTTTGATAAAAATGTCTGTATTATTGCATTGTATGAATATTCTAAAATCAACGTCAACGGAGTATCAATACATGTCAGTTTGCCATCTTTTTTAAGTGTACAATATCATTCCGTAAAATAGTCAAATTAGTCATATTGTCCGACTGTATTACCACATAGTCAACATGAAGTAATGCTCCAATATTCCAATGTGAGAGTGAATGTGTGTCTAGAGCAGCTTGAAATGCGGCTTGAAATAATCATGAATGTTGTGCAGGTCACTATTGAATATTATGATAGTATATGATTACATGCTCCAAAAAAGATGATTCAGTTATATTGTCTCACTTGGGATTAGAAATGTTTGTGGTCTAGTATTGTATGAATGTTGTAAAACGAGCATCAACAGAGCGTCAAAACTTTTCTGTTTGCCATCCTATTCGAGTGAACAATGGTATTCCACAAAATAATCAAATCAGTTATATCAACGGACTTTATTGCCAAATAGTCAGAATGATATAGTATCTGAATATTCTAATGTGAGTGTCGATGAGTATTAACAGTGGCTTAAAATGTGTCTTGAAGTAAGTATCAACTGTCTTCAGGTGACCACTTGTTAATGGTGTATGATTGCATATTCCAAGAGAGATGATTCAGTTATTATGATCAACTTTTACTCAAAATTATCTGTGTTCCAGTATTATATAAATATTCCAAAATAAGCATCAACAAAGTCTTATTACATTTCTGTTTACAATCTCATTTGGGTGTACAATAGCATTCTGCAAATTAGTCAAATCAGTTGTATCGACCAACTGTATTGGCATATAGTCAAGATGAAGTAATGCCTAAATACTCCAATATTAGTATTGATGAGCATCAACAGTGGCTTACAATGCGGCTTAAAATGGGTCATGACTGTCTGCTGGTCACCACTTCATGATAGCATATGATCGCATAATTCAAAAAAAATGATTCAATTACAATGACTGACTTTTGATCAGAACTCTTTGTATTCTAGTAATGTGTATATGTTCCACAATGAGTGTTATCAGAGCATCAACACTTTTTTTGTTGACCATCTGATTTGAGTATACAATAGCATTCGGTGGAATTGTTCAATCAGTCATTTCAACTGATATTCGCAGCAAACAGAGACAATAATGTAATGTAGGAATATTCCAGGGTGAGTGTCAACCAGTGTCAACAGTGGTTCCAAAAGCTACTTAAAATAAGCATCCACTCTCTCCATGTTACTACATTATAGCATACAGTTACATTCTCCAAAAAGTTGATTCAATTATAATATCTGACTTTACATAAGAAATATTTGTATTCTAGTATTTTATGAATATTCTAAAATGAGATTCAACAAGTATCAACAGTGGATTGAAATGCAGCTTAAAATGAGAATCAACACTTTGCATATCATATAAATGCATGCTCTGAAATGGTTGATTCAGTCATTATAACATATTTCATCTGTGAAATACTCATGCCCTGAGATTGTATAAATATTCTTTAATGAGTATCAACAAGTTTCAACAGTAGTTTAAAATAGAATATAAAACAATCTTCAAATCACCACTTGGTTCTAGCATGCAAGTGTATTTTTTAAAAGAGGTGATTCAGTTATAATGACCACCATTTAAAGAGCAATGTTTATATTCTTGTTCATTATAAATATTGTACAATGAGTGTTAATACTCTGGACATCTCTACTTTATTTTAGCATACAATTACATTCTTCAAAAATTTCAAATCAGTCATATTGAATAACCTGTTTTGCAATTCTTTTAGGTTCTACTATTGTGTGCATATTTTGTAATTAGCATTAACAGATTGTCAATACTATGAAAATTTGTAGATTGAATGGGAAATTGTCTTTGGTTGAATATTTGACAAACTTTATCACCAATATGGAAATTATTGCCATATATAAAATAATTTGAAATGTATTCAATTTAGGAAAACCTGAATTATGGGACTGGATATTAAACCCAGTGGGTCAAACCGAACCTGTTCAAACCTCTAGGTTGGCCATTTCGGTTCCAGGTTTGGAATCGGAAATTACCTCTGGTTTGGAACCGGACTCAGGGCAGGCAACCCAGAACCATTGCTAACACTAGCTGTATCTTGGCAGTTCAAATTGGAACTGTCCTCTGGTTGGTCAAACTATTCTTCCACATTATCCTTGCATTCCCTTCCTGCAGATGCCGATGGTATTTCGCCATCCAAAGTATGAAACTGTCCTTCCCCTTCACTTGCAACTTTGTAACTATCAATAGTTTCATCTTCCTGCTTGTAACCTCCAATCTTTATTTTTGGATATTGTTATAGTTTTCCAATATCTATTGTCCCTGTGCTGATCTTAATAAGACTCCAGCACTTCATTATCAAGTTGCCACCTTTTTGGTCAGCAGGGGTGGCATATTGTCAACACCCAGTTGCCATACATTGTCAATTCAATTTGTTGGAGTGTATCCCCGGTATCAATTGGGCATAAGTCAGACCACCCAGATTTTCATATGGATTTGGCTTACCTATATATTAGCCAATTCGGTTATTTATGAAGCAGGGCTTTACCTTGTTCAGGGTATTTTGTTGTCTCTTGAAACCTAATCCTAGTTGGTAAGGTGGCTGAATTTTTCCTCAGTCGCTAACTTCACTAGAAGTTTTAGCTGGACAGCCCATCATCCTGAAACTTCTTTCTGTGGCTCACTATACTTTCATATTTTTTTCAATGTTAATGAGAATCTCTCTTTGTTCTTTATCAGTGTTATCTGCTAGGTTGATTGTAGTCAATCGCTTGAAGATTTGTGGCCATAAAGCCTTGATCAGCATTGTTTTATATTCCACACCACTGATTTTGGCCCATATATTGAAGTTGTTCAATCACATTAATATGTTTTGAATGTTGCTATTTGATTGAATTTCAGGTAGTATTGTGAAACCCATTTCTTGTGGGTATTTGTTATAGAATTGGGCATATATAGCCACCAAATAATCAGTCCAACATCTTGTATGCTTTCCGCCCAGGGCTTCAGTCTTTCATTGCATATGTGATGCCAGCAGATGTCTTTCCAATCATCTATGACAATACTGTGTTTTAAGTTTGGATTTTGTAGGCAAGTAGTGTTTGTCCGCCTCATATGACACTATACACATCAACCAGACATCACAATGCTACCAACTCTTTCCTGCAAACAGCACTGGATCACATAGTTTTACATGTGATTAGTTCTTCCCGGCTGTTGATATTTACAATCTTGAATGCCCTTGGTATCTGTCACTTTGGCCAGTGTTCCTATGTGACCCTGTCTGTTGTAGACCTTCTCCAGTGCACTGGAAGATGGTACACCACTCATATTATAATGCCCAGGTTTTGGGTGATTGATCATTCCTGCATCTATTCCAATCCTCCCCATAGTTCAACCAAAGCTGCCACACCTGAGTCACAAACTGATGAGACACTCCAATTGTGTTCTTCATTTGATATTGCCACTATTGAATCCGTTGTCAATCGTCTAGATATATTGGTGTGGTAGTGGAAAACTTTGCTTTTCCTAGAACCACAGTTAACCCAATTGCTTGTTCTGCAATTTCTTGAACCCTGGCTGTCATGTTTGGAAAATCCTGTCCATTGGGCATATTGTGCTTCATATGGTCCTCCAGCTGTTTCAATTGCATTGCTTGCAGGTTGTGTGCTATGATTAGTAACACATACTTAATTATGAGGAGCTGTTGATACTTTTCATATAAAGCAACTCAGATACTGAGGTTGTCAAACTTATGAGTAGCTCCTTGAATAATTTGCTGTTATATATTCTGAATCGCATCGATGCTCAGGTAGGCATCTTTCTGTACAAATTCATGAATTTGTATTTGTTGGTTGTGTTCCACCAGTATGTGAGATTCTATTACACAGTCTGTCTCTACATGATTGGTGAACATTTCAAAGTCATGCAGGGTATCATCGAATTCTTCTTCACTTGCCCCCTTCTCAGCGTTGCATTATTCTATCTGATGTTGCTTAACCAGGTCCAATCTGGCCAGTTGTATACTTGGATGCTGATCATTATATCTGGGTCGGTATCCTCATGCAATCATTGCACCGTGTGGTACTGTTGCTGCATTTGACATAACTGTTATTTCAATTCCTTGACCCATTTGGGTATGGGCCTGAATTGAAAGCTGGTTGATTTGGTCACCACTGTAGACACTGGTAACAATTGGCCTGATCCAAATGTCAGTGAGCATCCGATTCGGGCCACAGTAAAATTGTCTGCATCGAAACTGGTAGGGACCTGATCATGAGAAGTTATTGATGCCTTCAATTTGTCTTGGTTGAAAAAGTTACAAGGACTGCAGCGATTGTTACACTTTTTTGAGCAGTGTTCAGGGTGTGAGTTTACTGGAAACCAGTTCTCTGCTTGGTTTGCTGACTGTTGAGGGCAGCAGGCGGAATGGTTACCATAAATTCCACAGATTATGAACTTGTTTCGAACAATAGTCTGCAATATGATACTGTTCTGGGGGTATCCAAGAGTGGTCACGTAGGTTGAGCTGTCTTCCTTTAAAGTTATATTAGGCAAATGCAATTTTCTCCCGGGTCTGGTACCCACCATCTGGGATCCACCTTGGAACTTGCGAGGCTCGCAAACCTTTCGGTATCATTTTACTATGCTCTGATATACTACAGGCACCTCCCAGTACAGCTGTAGACTTTCCACAATCACACAGGAGCATCTCACAGCATGCCTACAACTTCTTTCAAGGTTCACAAACATCCACCTGCGCGCAATCTGCTCTGCATGCCTCGCTGATGCTCCACAGCCCTGACTGCAATTTGTCATCATATGTGACAGTATTCGTAGATCATGCTGTCGATTTATTGCTGCTACTTCAAGAATCATCACAAGAGATTTGTATACATAGATATTTCTTGATTGCATCACACTAATATATTGTCTATATACTCCAGCTGGATTTCAAGTGCACCCCTGCATGAGACTTCTTTCATTCATTTGCATAGATGGCAGAGATGGCTCCAAACCTTTTGCGCATATGTATTTTGTCCAAAAATTCATCCAAGTATGTATCCAAATCCACTTAATTATTTACAATCCATAACGAACTGCTCTCTGTCACTGCCCAGATACCTGGGATCACGTGGCATGCCCCTGCAATTTTCTCTATGGTATTATCATGTGGTGTTGGTTCCTTTACCACTCTGACAATTGCATCCACTTCTTCATGGTGTCCTAAACAATGCTTGAAATGTGTACCGACAAAATCAGCCAACTCAAGAGGTGATTGTCCATCAACCCAGGCTTGAAGGAATGAAAGGAAATGAGGGTGCTGCTGAAACTGCCGGCCGCCAGTCCTTGCAATCATCCAACTGAACAGGGAGGTCTTGGCCGGTGGTGAAAAGGTGAAGTAGATAACGGAACATATGGGGCGGCACCAACACAGTGCATCATCTGTATTGTCGGCCATGTGTACCCAGATCACCTGTGGTGGATGCCTGTGTACTCATCATCTGACATACCCTCAACGCTGCAGTTGAGCAGAATCTGGTTCAGCTGCTGATGGTTATGAAATTCTGTCATATAGAAAGCAATCTTATTATAAGGTTGTAAGGTTATGTCATCCTTGAACAGATTTCCATCACCCCAGATCACACTGACCACATAACAGGCCCAAATCTCATTCAGACACTGCCTGACAAGTGATGGCAATATCGTAATGTTCAAGGTTTCAACTGCTTCAGCTAGTGATATCTGCTTGAAAGACTGTGAATGTGCACAAATAGTTGAAAGTTTGAACTGCTGCAGAGGTTGTCTACTGGGTTAAATCAAAGGTTCAGATTTGCGCACAAGGATCCTTTTTTGCCGGGTGTATTACACCGAGAAAGTTTGCAGCAGGGTCATATACGATCACCCACAATTACCCTGATTAGACTTCATTGGCAGTCACTTGTCCAGGATGCCAGAGCCAATCATTTCGGATCACCTGCAAACAAGCATTCACACAATTGATAAGGATTGACAGCTAGTTCCTGGCCACGGTTGCTGCTCCTCCAAATTGCCGATAACCCACGGACCACCAGTGAACAGCTTAATAGCATCGGCCAAGAAGCTGACCACAAACTGACTGCCTGGAACCAACTGAATGGCGCCTGCCAAAAGCTGACAACTGCTGGAAGCCTCAGAAAATTTGCTGACTCTGAACAGTGAAGCAGCTCTCTATTTCAAGAAGCCTATTCGACTGGAGGCTATTACACTGACAAGATATCACGTGTCCAGAGGCACAAGCCCGCAAGCTTGATATCATGAAGGATACTGATGGTCTAATTATAATCCAATGACAATACAGAATATACAAGATCAGGAGATGGAGGCCACGGCAGTTGCGATATGAGTCTGCATTGGTTCCAAGGTGGTTATGGTGCAGGAGGTCTTGATAAAAGCATAGATAGAAGTATTTTTTGGAAAGCAAAGAAAGAGGTACAAAGACCTCTGAGTTCTTTGAGGGTAGAAAGGGCATCAACCTTCTCAGCAAGGAGAACAAGCCTTAACACTATATACATTGAAAAGCTATTCTTTTCATTTGGATTTGCCAGGGGATATTCACATACCAATCAGAGCTCTTAACCTACCTTTGAAGCAGTCCCGAATTAAGTACGAATACTCCTCGACAGGGTAAACCTTGAGTGACCCTCCTGGTGTTACATTATAATTTTAGCAAAGTTATACTTCCGAGAAATGAATTCATTCTACTCACATCAATATGTCAAGTGACCTTGATGCGATACAAGTCCAACGCCCATTATTGGGTCAATCACTTCCATTTAGCCGGAACCCCTCGCAGCTTGCAGAACCAAAACCTCTCAATTTCATCAATAGGATCAACACTCTTCCAAACGAAACAGGAGTACCTTACAAAGATCACTTCAAGACTGCACTTGATACTCCATATCCATGGAACCTCTACTGAACAGACGCAGCCAGAAAAAGAGGAGGCCTAAGTATCGATGATCCAGTTTTCATTGATCATTTGACTAGATACAAGGGATTGCATGAAAATTGCAAAGAACCGGAAGTGTGTTATTGCAAGCACAACTGTGGAGGAACCCACACAACGATTGGCAGAGCAGCACCCACTCTATCAACCATCGTCACCGCCATTTACCATTGGAGTTGGTAATGAATTCGGACAATATACCACCTCTATTCCATTACCTATTCCCACGGTGCTGGTCCTGTATTACGTATACTTCCCATCCAGAATACGAACTATCGGTATTACTGTAGCAAGAATCCACAGCTTGATTCCTCTGTTTTTACACCACCCCCGTTGACCAATTTTTCATCATCCTATAAGGGTTGGGTGAGACACCAGCATGACAGACGCCTACATGGTGGCAAGAAGAGAAAAGTCATTGATTCTATTCAGTAATAATGATAAGTCAGGGACACAATACCCGTTCATCACAAGGAAAGTCATTGCGGACTGGGTTACTGAACCTTTGGATAGAACCAACCCAGATCCTGGACAAATAGACACCCTTATTCAAAAAGCAACGGAGAAAAATCTCGAGATACAGATAGCCCTCCCAGGATTGGCCAAAGCTAATGAAGGCATTATTATTAGGCAAAATGAGATATACAATGACGTTCATCTGGGAGTGGATAAAATGGACAGGGCTCAATTCGAGAAACATTCCAATATAGTTATTCAATCCCAACTGTTTGCAGCTAATGTCAAAGTAGCCTTTGATTTGAAGAAGGCCCAATCCACCGAAGTCTGCGAACAGCTGCAGTTAGTTCTCAGTAAGTACATCCAACATTCTGACACAGCCTGGGGAACGCTTTCAACTCTACTTGAAAATAGGGCACGAGCCCAACAACACCATACCCCCCAAGTGCATACTCCATCCCAAATCCTGGTGGATATTCTGTTCAAAGCCAAATCAGATGGCACACGGATGTGCGGGCTGTACGTGATGTTTCGTCAGGAAGACATAACGATATAGAAGGAAGTACAGGTGAAGACAGACAATGCAGAGCGGGAGAGGAAGGTGGCAGAGCGAAAGATGAAGAAGGACTGTGAGCAGAAATTCAAAGAATTTACTAGAGCTTTGCAGACGAAGCTCTCAGATGACAGAATACAGAGATCAGTGTGCTCACTGGCCCGGTCAGTATTGACACTAAAGGATGGGAATACCCAGCCTGTTAAACAGGGATTCTGCCTTGGATATACTATAAGTGACAGTGCTGGAGTTGGGATCAAGAAGCTGTGACTCCAGAACGGAGTGGTAATGGAGATGGTGCAGGAGGCATTGGAGGAGACCCCCCAGCGGTCTCCAAGTCTTAGAGCTCCAGCTCAAGAAGCTCCAGCTCGTCTGACAGTGGAGACAATGTTTTTCCTTCACTTCAACCACCAGCAGGAACGGATAATAGCGAATCATCATCAGTACCACCCCAAGTACCACCAATGTTTTTCCTTCACATCAACCACCAGCAGGAACGGATCATAGCGATTCACCATCGGTACCACCCCAAGTACCACCAATGCCAACAACTCTGAATCCAAGCAAGAAGCAAAAAATTGCACTTCCCTACAAGTGTAGGGAGACCCAATGGAACGGATGGAGTCCTACCACCATTGGATTACAGATGTGAATTGCTATGTCAGATACCATATGGATGATTATAATGATGAGAACGATAAAATCGTCTTCGTTGGAATTTTTCTTCGGGAGAACGCTGTGGGCTTGTACAACAACCCAGAACAACAGCTTAGAAATCACTGTCAGGTTGACACATGGTCAGTATTCCCCAGCACTATGCAGGAACAATTTATCAATCCAGATAAGAAAACGGAATGCCTCCAAATAATCACTCAATTGCAGTTCAAGAGAGACATCCAGGACTACATCATAATGATGGAGGACTTGAACCACTATTTTCACCTATCGAAGATTGCATGGCAACAGGCTTTACCCAGCGGACTCAACAAAGAAATCAAGGATTGAATAACCTTTTTGAAGATTACACGAGACTGCAAGGTGGAATACGAATGACTGTTCCAACGAATCGGCAGCGCACATGAGAGACGCCTGCAAGCCAAACACCAGCACAACGATCACAAGCCCAAACAGAAAAGGAACAATTAGAGGAAGTGATATGATGATGATGGTGATGATATGGGGTATCAAGGGAAGAAGAACGTTAAGAAAGATTCTGACTCCAAGACACTATGAATGGTAAGGAAGGGTCCTCAGCCGGTCCATACGGAAAAAGGTAAAGCTCTAAATGGCATTCCGGAATCATAGCTGGAAGCACGAGCCAAGGGTAACGAGTACAAGCGCTGCGGTTCCTCAGAGCATCGATGGGTCTTGAGTAAAAATACTATCACAGCCACGTCCAGCAGGAAGAAAAAGGATAAGAAGCCAAAAAAGAAAACTTTGATGCCAGAAAGAACCACCTCTTCTTCGAATGTCAAGTCCAAGAGTCTGGCCGACTGAATTGGGAAACCAGCAGCAGCCTCAAGCTCTCAAGTGCATTACGAGGTTGACTCTGATGGTATAGAGATTGATGGATGAAACCAGTTTCTTTTGTCTTTTCTTTGAGATTGCAGTCTTTCTTATGGGTTTTGAAGTGTATACACCTCCGCTTTTTGGTATTCATGGGTACAGATATTGATATTTCTTTTGGGTTTTCTTTTGGGTTTTACCAATGAGGTCATTGGTATTATAGCTTTAGATAGTCAATATACTTTCTTTTCTACTATTTCAGAAAGGGTGCCTGAGGATGAGTTCAATAGTCGAAATATGCTGGTCATATAGCATCCAAGCATGACAAGTAATGACCATTGAACTTGATTACACTCAATCGAACCTCATCCATCAACCATGACCCATTGCGGCCAGTGCTGGATTCAGTACTATCAATATTTCCAGTAGAAGTTATTTCTGAATATCTGATAAAGTCATTCCCCTGTTTGTTGTTAGTGATCTATCAACCACTTTCCAATTCTGATACTAATTTTTGTATTGATTCTAGTATCTGTTGTAATATTTCTAATTGCTATTGTGGTTTGATTAGTAAATATCTCTACATCATAGTTGGAATCTTGATTCTGATCATTTTAAGGATATGTTTTGAATATTCTCATCTACATATCCACATATGATTACTAGTCTTGTAGCCTAATATCCACAATATATCATTCTTTACAAAAAGGAGTTGTTTTATATTCAATCTCCCTTCATATCATACATTTGTAAACTTAACATTGCCAGGAGAGGGGTTGGTTTCTGAAACCGGATACAGAGAGTTGTTCCACAGTATACAACAGTGATCGATAGAGCAACAACAGATGACAGCTGGCTCATAATGTTAACCGCCTGATGACTGGCGACACTCAGGGGGGGAACTCAACTCTAGAAAACATGGATGAGATGAGGTTGAGATAGGGGACAGGAAGGAATGTGCGAGATGATGAATGAGAGTTTGGGAGCCGCAGAGAGACAGAGATGGACCTGAGAGTTTGGATTTGTATGGAAGAAATTATGACACGATTTGGTAAGTTGCATTTGTATTCCCGTGTAATCGGTTTGATATTCAATAGGCTAAGCCTTATAAGGCTTGGTCGGCCAAAATTGCACCTCTGATTTGTATTCCACCTGCAAGTTTGGGTTAGAAGAGACGGCTTGCCAAGCAGATTATACAAGTTGACAGGTGCAACATACAAGTTCAAAACCTCATTTTTCGCATACAAATCCAAGCTCTCATAGCTTTCTTCCATCTCTGGTCTCTCTGCAGTACTCCAGCTCCCATCTTCCTATTCCATCTTTCCTTCCAGTCGCCTCTAGCTTTATCAGAGTTAATTACCTTCTCTGCAAATTGCCTGTCAAGCCAGCTCACATCTGTGCTCACTTGATTGATCACTCTTGCATACTGGGTGGTGTTCGTCTCTGCAGCCCACTGCAGAGCCAGATTGCACTCTATCCAAGTTACCTTCTTTACTCAGCTATGCAATTGTGGAATAACATCTCCCATGCCAGGTCTTGAATCAATTACACTCGCACTGCATCTCGCCCTTGCTCTCTGCAGCCAGCTGTACCTACCAACTGTCCCTTCATGCATCAATTACACTTGCACTCCACCTGGCCCTCGCTTTGTGCAGCCGGCAATTGACTCACACTTCTGACTACCTCTCATGCACTTGCTGCCATGTACCGTTCATGCAGCCTCTCCTCTCTATCGAGGATCAGTCCTCCACTTGGCTTCTGGATGTCTGCTTGCCCATCATCAGATCATCTTTCTCCAAGCCCGCTTGAAAGTGGTTTCTCATCTCCCTTGTTTTTATCCAACACCATATATATTGTAGATATCAATCGAATCAAGATTTCGCCCTCAACAAAACCCTGTGCAAACTGGAATTTGAGAGCGCCATTGAGGGCTAAGAATTTTCGGAGCACCGAGCAACTCAGGAGCGCCTGGAATCTCACAACAGTTGTGCATCTCAGGAGCACCTGGGATCTCACAACAGTTGAGCATCTCAGGAGCACCTAGGATCTCTCAACAGTTGAGCATCCCACGAGCACCTGGGATCTCCAACAGTTGAGCATGTCAGGAGCACCTGGGATCTCAGAGGCATTGAGCATCTCATGAGCACCTGGGATTTCAAGAGCATTGAGCATCTCAGGAGCACATGGGATCTCAGGAGCATTGATCATCTCAGGAGCTCCTAGGATATCAGGAGTGCAAGGGGTCCCAGAAGTAGCTGGAATCACAGGAGCATTGAACATCTCAGGAGCACCAGGGGTCTCAGAAGCGCTGGGGACCTCGTAAGTTTGGAGCGTCTCAGGAGCGCCCGACCTCTCAGGAGCCCAAAGGATGTCATAAGTTTCCAGATACTCAGGAGAGCCCAGCATCTCTGGTGCACCGGGAATCTCAGCAGCCACAACGATGACACCATCTCACATGTGTTGAGCATGCTAGCTGTAGTTTTTCGATCTTTGAAACTCAGGTCAGGTGCACTGACACCTTGTGAAATAGACAACACAACTGTCAAGCTTTCAAAACAACTTGGCTAGAGCTCCACAAGGGTTCAAAACTACTCAAATATCCCCAGGATGCTCCCAGAGTACCTGCCTAAGCTCTGGGTGTCTCCTGGAGATTGACTGAGAGGTCTGGGATGGTCTGAAAATTGACCATTTCTTGGGGTGGCTCCCGGAGTACCATTCCATGCCCCGGTAGTGTGTGAGAGTGTACGGGAGTGTACAGGAGCCTCCAGGACCTGCCGGAGTTAGTATGAATACTCTGAGGTCATTTTGTATTTTCCTGATGGGCTGCATTGGCCGGTTGCAAAGGACTCCCAGAGGGTCTTCGCAGTGCATCATTCAAATTTGACCTATATAACCTCTGGGGGGTCCTGGGTCTTCTGGGACTGGACGATTGAATTTGCTGATGGAACTTAGCTTTAATCTTGCAGTAATACTATATCAATAGCTCGTAGTGTGGAATATATTTCCAATTCTCTGATATTGCAGGCTGTAAAGTCCATTGTAACAATTTAGTCTTTTCAATCAGCAGTCTTTTACTGACACCTCTTTTCATTCCATTTATTTTGCAGCATTGTTGAATTTGAAAAGATTTCTTTTATTTGGATATCAAAAATAACATTTTTTCTGTATCCAAAGATATTGATACATCTTTCAGAAATCCACTTACTTCTACAGTTTGAAATTTAATCATTGGAACATATACTGTCTTCTGTAATTGATATGGCAACCGAGATGTTTGTATCAATATATATATAGAGAATGGAGTAATTGAGATCTTTGTTTCTATATACAGATACAGGATGGAATTATATTGTTCCAAGAATTGAGGTATGGCCAAAATGAATTTTCAAATTTCTGGGTTCTAAAGTAAATGTAAATATTTTCTTAAGTATCAAAGAAGATGCTTTCTTGAGAAAACTTCAAGGGAACTGATATAAATTCAAAGAGAAAACCAATTCTGGGTATAATAGCAGCATTCCATAGAGAACAATCCATATTATGAATGATTAATATATATTGGAGTCGATAGAAAGAATATCTTCTTTACAAGCATTTCTTTACTAACAATATAATATATTACTGGAAGCATCACTTACAATTGACCTGTTGAAAGTTGCATCCCATGATTTTTTATGACTTTGATAATATACTAGGAGCTTTATTCAGAGTGTGGAAAATCACTGAAAAATTCTGAGTCAAAATAAATACACTTTTGAATATATATATTGTTAAGGCTTCTTCTTCTCCACGAAATAATTGAAACCATTCTACTTTCAATCAATTGAAAGTCCTACACATTTGTTTTCATTCCAACAAATACTTCTATTTATACTTTATTCATGAGATTCTGTATTGATTATTCTTTGAATCACCTATAAACTACTTTTGAATCACCTTTAAAATATGTACTGTTTCCTTTGCAACAACTTCCAGTCTCTGCCACCTGACTCATCTGTATCTTAACTGTTATTAAATTATACCTAAAACCCTAGTATCATTTAATTATATCCATTCCCTTGCTTCTACTGTTTGAACTAGTGGTATTCTGTTGATTTGATAACCTCCAGACAAATGGACTTTGTTTGACAGTAAGTAGCTTTGTTATTGAGGGTTGGTATATATTCTTGAAGTTTCTGATGGTTGCCAGCTTCTTTACTGGTGCCACTCTGCTGCTGGATTTTTATCTATGAATGGGAGCTGACAAATGAGTAAATTGATTAACTAGCAATTGATACTGATTCATAGTATATGTAGTTGTTGGCTAGCCATCAGTAATTCAAAATGGAAGAGACTAAAACTAATAGCTACAATTTTGTGTTGAGTTGAGGCATAGAAAATTGAACTGATGGCCATCCAAAAAGATCTGCTCTGGCATCCAAAATAACTGTCAGCCACTAATTTGTTAATCAGGGAAATTACAAGTAATATTATATAACACTACTGAAAATTTATTAAATATAACAGAGAGATCAAATTATATATAGATATATAATGCATAATTGTACCTGTTCATTTGTTTCAATATATTCTTTAATTTTGCATTATCAACCAACTCTCACTTCTATAAACAAGATTTTCAGAATCTTCTATATATATAACTTCTCAAAACTAACTAAATACTTTCCATTTTCCAATTCAGTTCAGCTTCTATCTGGTACATTAGCATGGTTTTCGTGGTGAAAGGCTTTCAAGAAATGGGTAAGTATATTCAATCCTTCTCTTTTAGTAGTGTATATCTCTCACTCCATCTTCCAACACCATTCATTTGGTTGGAACACTTCTTATCACTCGTTTTCCCTTTTTATTACTCGATACTGACTAATTGAACTGAACCCCGGTTGATTTTTTCCCCCCAAAATTTGTTGGGCATAAGCTAATGAAAATCAATTGCATACCAGTATCCTGATGGTCATTCCGGGCATAAACTTCGGGCATCAATTCATTCCATCATTTACTCATCAGGCGAAACAACTACCAATTCGTTCCATCTTTTACTTATCGCAACACTCGTAGTGTTTCTGGTACTGTATGGCTGATTATGGTCCCTCTAAATGCCTTTTCACTTTATCGCAATCCCTCGATCCGTCTGATATTTCTAATCGGGGCTAGTGTTTTTTTGCCATACCCCATCACCTCTTATGTGATGTACCAACACCTTAAAACGTAATCGCACTTGTCCTCGCACAAGGTCCCCACACCGTCGGAAAAGACTATTTACGCACCGTCGAATTCTCATCCTTCTACAATCAGTTATATCCACGCGCAGCCGAATTTTGAGGGTATGCAGTTGAACGCCGCTCGTGCTAATAAGTTAAAGAGTCTGTCCTTAGCCGTGGCACAAAGTTCTGTTCCGGTTATGTTTCAGACTGAGGTGATGTGCTTAATATTTGGTGGTTGTTGTACGAATGTAAGAATTATGTTGGTACACTTTTGCTCTAGCTAGCAGGATTCATGATGGGTATTAAAAGTTAATTACCGGTGCTAATCAGTGCACAGGTGTTTGCACTTGAGGCTATGGTGAAGTGAGTTTTCTCGATTCCACCCACTAATGTCTATAAGTGCTTGAAGTTGACAACTGGAAGGGCTGAACCTGAGAGTGGCCATCTGATTACTTTTGCGCAGTTCATTTTGGTTGCATCTGAAGGGCTTTTCTACCACTTCGATTTTGAATCTCCAACATTCCTGAAACCCAACCAGATACCGATCCAAAAGTGGTTTGTTCCAATCATCCTGTTCTTCACCGTTTCTGTGCTCAATAACTTCGCCTTTGTATTCAACATTTCGGTACCTGTGCACACCATTCTTCGGAGTGGTGGAAGCATGACTACTTTGGTAATCGGTTATATTTGGGGCAAGAAATACAGCAGCCTTCAGTTCTGGTCCGTCCTCCTTTTGACATTTGGTTGTGTTTTGTCTGCCCTCGCAGATTACAACGCAGCGGTAATGCAAACCCATTAGTCTGATCTATTGAATCGTGGGTGCTGATTGCATTCACTCTAGAGTGAAACTGAGAGATCTCTAGCGCATTTTGTAACTGGTTTAGCAGTGCTTTTTGTTGCACAGGTCCTTTCCGCGTTCATGGGCCTCTATATTGAAGCTACGTATGCCATGTATGGCAGTAATTATCGTGAAGGGTTGTTCTATACAGTAGGTGGTGAACCTGAAGGTTACGATCATAGCAGTCTGACATCGAGTAGCATGCACTTTCGGTTCCGCTTTTCATCTTCTTCTCTCGATCTATTCATTCTCAATTTCTTCATCTCTTTGATTCCAAACCTCTAGAACCACAAATGTTTCTTCCGTCAGCACTTAACAGCATCATAACACGGATTCCGCAGCAACTTCTGTTCTTGATATTGAATTCGTTTACACAATACATTTGCATTCGGGGTGTGAATATGTTGGGATCTATTTCATCGGCATTGACCGTAACGGTTGTGCTAAATATTCGCAAACTGTTGTCTCTATTATTGAGCATTTGGTTGTTTGGGAACCATCTGAGTCCGGGTGTATTTTTTGGCGCCGCAATTGTTTTTGGCGGTGGTTTCCTATATGCCGTTGAAAGTCAGCGCCAATATCTATGCATGGAAAAGGCCAGAAAGAAATAGTACCGATCACTCAAGTGTGATAAGTAGTATTACGGCTTCCTATATACATATGTATATAATTACCGTATTTTAATGGAATATGTATTAAAATTAGTATCAAATTGCTAGCATTGGAGGCGGCTTCACCTCATTTAGCAATTTTTTGCGTAAGATGACATTCAATACAATTCTGCATTACAACCTATAACAAGTCTGTCGAGCTGCCTTCTAACACTGAGGGCGTGAGCAGATATAATCTTTAACGAATTTCTCCATTTCAGGTGAAAAGAAGATCCTTCCAACGAAGTTGATCTTACCATGATTCATGCCCTCCCACCTACAAATTACAATTGGATCTCAATATCTGATTCTTCAACTCCAGATTTTCCAGGACCGATAGTCTGCCTTGTAGTAACTTGTTATCTGGTACTCAGACACTATATAGCACTATGTAACCATTATGTTGCATATGTGTATCAGGTTCATATGTAATCTTGTATGATCATGTCTTGAGGGTTGAAAGGCCATGGAAGTGTTTGTCTATTTGTTTGCAGTATCTATAAGGCTTTGGAAGTGTTTGTCAGTTTGATTCTTTGTCGTTGGGTTTGAATTATTACCTCAGAACTTGTTTTTCTTTATAGCAGTACCTATATATATTAAAAGATTGTCTGCTTTCTTGTTCTATACCTTTTATACAATAGATACAATCAAGCTTCTATTCATTAATCTCAGTAACAAGTTATATGGCATATAAATATTGTGATCCTGTATAAGATATTGTATGAGATTTTGTATAATTATAAAGTCTATAACAATCTGAGATATCCAAGTAAATACAACGGAGTGAATATGGTAATAAGTATTATACTTACATAGCGGTGGTTGAGATCATACAATGTCTGTACGAAGCATTCTGATTGGTGGAATCTTCTTTCCAAAGAGGCTACCGCATCCCAATGGCCATCTTGCTGCTTACATGAATTCCAAAACATGGATGCAGGCATTCTGATTGGCTTTCAAACATCACTCCTTGGAGTCTCTTTTTGCCAAAGAGGCCCATTTGCTATCTTGCAGCTTACATGAATTGCAAGACATGGATGCAAGCATTCTGATTGGCTTTCGAACATCACTCCTATGGAGTCTTAATACCATTGTACATTGTGTGTTGTGTTTTGCGATCATTGAATCGTTTCACTTGCCGCAGCAAGCCAAGAAGTGGATTATTGGGCTTTGATAGTCGCTCTTACAGAGTCTCAATACCAGTGTACACATCAGGAAAAGGCAATTGCCTCCCTGGCCTGGCACCCACCTTCCGGGATCCTCCTTGGGGCTTGGGAGGCTCCCAAACCCTCCCGTATCATTTTACTATGCTCCGACGCGCTCCAGGCAGCTCCCGGTGCACCTGTGAACTTTCCACAATCGCACAGGAGCATCTCACAGCATTCCTACCACTTCCTGGGAGGTCCACAAACATGCTCCTTCGCGTACTCTGCTCCGCGTGCCTCCCTGACGCTCCGCAGCCCTCACTGCCAATTGGCATCATATGTGACTCTATTCATAGATCATGCTGTCAATTCATCGCTGCTACTTCAAGCATCGTCACGAGAGATTTGTATAAATAGACATCTTTAGATCTCATTACACTAATATATTGTCTATATTCACCAGCTGGATTTCAAGCGCACCCCTGCGTGAGACTCCTCACATTCGTGTGGATAAGTCGCAGAGGTGGCTCCAAACCTTTCGTCTATATGTGTTTTGTCTTAATATACATCCCAGTACGTATTCAGATCCACTTGATTATTTACAATCCATACCGAACCGTTCCCTGTCGCTGCCCAAATCTCTGGGACCAAGTGGCACGGCCCTTCAATTTTCTCCACGGCAATAACATGTGGTGTTGAATCCTTTACCACTCTGACGAACCCATCCACTTCTTGAGGGTGCCCTAAACGATGCTCGAAATGTGTACCGACAACAACGGCCAACTCCAGCGGTGATGGTCTATCAACCCAGGCTTGAAGGGATGAAAGGAAATGAGGGTGCTGCTGCAACAGCCGGCCGCCAGTCCTCGCAATCATCCCACTTACCAGCGAGGTCCTGGTCGGTGGTGAAAAGGTGAAGTATAGAATGGGAAATGTGGGGCGGCGCCCGTGGAGTCCATCATCCGTATTTTCGCCCACACGCACCCATATCACCTGCGGTGGCCGCCTGTGCGTCTCACCATCTGGCGTACCCTCAACGCTGCAGTCAAGCAGGATCCGGTTCATCTGCTGAGGGTTATGAAATTCCGGCGTGTAGAAAGCGACCTTATTGTGAGGTTGTAAGGTTACGTCTTCCTTGAACTCATTTCCGTAGCCCCAGATCACACTGACCGCATCACGGCCCCAGATCTCATGCAGATGCTGCCTGACAAGTGATGACAATGTCGGAATGTTGAAGGTTGCAGCTGC
Source organism: Trichophaea hybrida (assembly GCA_015178995.1). Lineage (NCBI taxonomy): Eukaryota > Fungi > Ascomycota > Pezizomycetes > Pezizales > Pyronemataceae > Trichophaea > Trichophaea hybrida. The sequence goes on from WHVE01000116.1 coordinate 245,943, forward strand.
TTCAGCTAGTGATATCCGCTTG